>JZSA01000572.1:0-17530 GCA_000956155.1 Cotesia vestalis | reverse complement strand
TTTTTTTTTTTTTTTTTTTTTTTTTGTGCAACTTTTGAATTTTTGAGTTCGGACAGCTCAAAAATAAACCAATAGGAATATTTTCTAACACTTCAAGCTCAAAAAAGCGTTAAGTTCCAGGGATGGCCTGCCGGGACCGTTTTTTAGAATTTTTATACTGTCTTGAATAAAAAAAAAATTGTTTCTGTTGATCGATCAATTTTCATAAATTATTGGTCCCTTTATAAATTTCATTAATATTTTTATTTTATTATTAACTATTAATATCTTTTTAGAATATTTTTTTCTAATTAAATTTTTTTACACAGTAAAGAACAAAATAAAATGATTTTGGTTTTTTTTTCTATAATTTTCTATAACGATCTTTCTTTCAAGTTCGATTTATACTTGGTACTAATTATATTTTGTGATCACAATTTTCCTTGCTGGATATAGCCAGTAGTGTGAACATATATATTTTGAAGAACATCGTATAATTGGCTAATTTAACATAAATATGATACTAACATTGCTTTTAATATAATTTATGAGTAAAAAAATGAAGTAAAAATACAGTTGTTATCAAAAATAAATATATCTTATTATCGTTTTCGTTAGCATAAAATATTAAATTTTCAAAAGGTAACTTCATTTTTGTAAATGTCTTTAATCATTAATTGCCATTAAAATTTAACGTATATACATCACGCATAAGTGTATGATCATTTATTTTCCAGAAAGCTCAAGTTATAATAAATAAATTATTACGATAATACATGGATCTTAAATTTGGAAATTAATCTAGTACTATAGGAATTCAATTTGTGCGCATACTCTCGCTCTCTAATCTTCAACCAATAAGAAATCTGAGGCTATTTTTTCGATTTGTATCGATATAATTTCGATACTAAACTAACTTTACTTTAGTCATCAATTTTATATTATAGGATACAAAAATTAATGATGATGTTAAGCTCACAATAAATTTTTTTCAGCAACACTTAAGAAAGAAAATTTTTGTTTCTTAAGAGCGCTATTATTCCTTGATAGGCGACATTTATTTTCTTTATGTAGTTTTTATAAATTCGTATAAAATGATTCATCGTCATAAAAAATTATTTTTTGTCAAAACAAAGTTTTTTATTAATGTCGTAAAAGTGACTTATGACATCAAGTATAATCATTTGTAAGAAAAAGAAAAAGTCGGTAGAAAAGTATTTCCGATGATATTAATTTATACTGTGGGTTGTATTTAAAAAATAAAATCGGATAGCAAAGAATTTGTGGTCACCCTTTTATTAATGTAATTTTAACACAATAGTTGTGTATTTATGTGAAATAAATAAAGTACCTCAATAATCTTATGGATGAAACTAAAAGAAACTTACAGTGCGCGCAAATTATATTTACAAATGAACATTTTGAGAAAAAGTGAAAAATAGTTACAGGAAAAAAAGAGAAAGTCAAAAATAAATGTAAGAATTAATTTAATTAGTTCATGTGAGCTAACCGTCAGGTTTTAATGTTCATCATTATTTAATCATTAGTTATCATTAGTTAATCCCTTCATCATTATTTTGTGAAATTTAAAATATATTTTCAACGCAATTGATTTTTGGAATAGTAACATGTTTCAACGAATGTTTGTGGTTGAAACTCGAAACACTCAAACATTTAAAGATACGTCTATTTTTGAATTCTTCTTATATTTTTGTATGAAAACTAAAAGATTGTACTTAGCATAAATTCATTGTAGAATTATGTTGGTTTTAAGATATAAATAAAATGATCTAATTAATTATGCTAAAACTTTCTTTTAGCTCGAGACAGTTGGAACTCTATAGTCGAAAATTGTCTTAAGGACGTTCATAGATAAGAAAAAGGCACCAATAGGTTTTGGCTATTGGTTTCTTTCTCACGCACTATAGCTGCCTCTCTTTATAGACTATCACTCACTTACTTCCACTCACGTAAAATATCGAAAGTCACTAACTTCAAACATTTTTTATAAAAAAATGAACACCGCTTGTTTATGTTTTTTTTGATAAAAAATACTTGAAATATCTTCAATTAATGATTCGCAGTTTTTTAAAACAATCCTAATTTAAGTACGATTGATCTTTAATAAAACGTTCGCTTGAACGTCGGTTAGCATAGGGTTTGTATGTAAAATATACAAATTTTGAATGCTAATATTTCAAAATTTAGTGTCGCGAGGACTATTTAAAAAAATTCCTACGTATAGAGGATACTTATGAGTATAAGTACGAAAAATTTCAAAAAATTTTTAAGAAACGGTTTTTTCTTAAATTCTCTCAATCCCTATTTTTGAAAATGATTAATTTTTAAAGCGGGTTTCTTAAAAAATTTCATCAAGATTTTGATGTTAACTACTGCATCTACATAAAATTTCGGCAAAAAAAAAAAAGTTATGCTACCTCACGTCCCTATTAATACTCGATATTCAAAAAAGACGAAAGTATGACGACCATAATTTTATCGTCAGTTTCTCATCACCCAGCTTGTTGGTCAACTCATAAAACAAGACTGGAAAAATAAATGAGTAGGGCTGAAAATTTTCAGTACTTGAGTTGGTTTAATGGTAGGTGCACACATTCAACGACCTACATCAACGAAAGTATACATTATTACTATCATCGAAAAGCAAAGCCTCGAATAGTGCGGGGGCTCAACTGTAGGGTATTCAGGGTTAGTTGCTATGACGACGTGGCACAGGGCAGGGGAGCTACCCAGAACAGAATCCACCCCCAGGTCTTTTCTCGAGGTTATACAGCACACAGCTTCTGGATTCTATCTCCCACTAAATTCGCTCTTCTATTCACCCCGTACATATTTTTTTGTTCGCTCCTTTGTCTCTGTGGTACTTTTTTCATTTTCTCTCCTCCCTTCACTTCTTTCTTTCTTTCTTTTATACACAAGCTATCGTAACGATTTGTTGGCCTCTTTAACTTCCTCTGCTGTTGTTTCTCACATTTCCCAAGGTCTCAGTTTACATTTCAGTTCCTCGTTTCTCTTCCATTCGCAAACTACACTACTTCGTGTTTAGTCTGTCTGCTATGCAACCATACCATCTCGTAGTTTTGCTTGCACTGGTTTTAAGGCAGTTAAACTCACGTAAAATAAAAAAATTTTGTTTTTAATCAAACGAATTGTAGCAGATGAGTTTTTTGATTCATTGATGGTTTCAATTTTTTTCATAATTTCTATTTAGGTAATCTGTTTAATATAATGATGTTTTACGAATAAAAAAAATTTTTATTATTTAATAACAGTCTGCAAAGCTGAAACTTATTTTACGCAAACTATAAAATTATAATACTTTACTGTATCCAATGAAATTTCGATTTTAAAAGCATCATAAAATGCTTATAAAAAAGATCATAAAAATTTAAGCTTTCATTATAATATATTGTTAATTTTTTTTCATGACAAAAATGTTCTACTCAATAAAACTGATCGAATTGTTTCTTATAGAACATTTAGTATTTTATGAAAGTAGAAAAAAATTTATATTAATTTTTTAAAAGTCATTTTCTAAAATTTTACTTTACAAAGCTTTAAATGCACTTTCGTGAAAAATTAAATTTAAATGTTGCTCATTCAAAATGTTGTTTTTAAAAAATGCTGCGTATTGAAAAAAATCTAAATTTTATTTATGTAAATGCTGAAGGACATCAGTAGTTATTTACCTCAGATAGCATAAAGGGAGTCTCTGGATATCAACTAAGAATTCTCGGTTCGATTCCCGGATAGGACGAAAATTCCGAACTTTCTTTTCGGTTACTGCAAAGATACCCATTAGTCAAACCGTCTATCTCTCTCCCTTCCTAAAATTTCTTTCACAAAAACCGACTGTCAGTTTTTACAATAGTTGAATTGTAAAGTTCATCATCACATCTCGTATAATTTGCTCTATAGTATTCGACTATTTAAATCTCTTGGTAGTCTTGTTTGTTGGATAAAATTTACAATAATAGATCGTAAAAATTAATAAATGAGACGTATAGTTCACTGTTACTATTTTATTCAATAAAAATTACGATAGTAAAATAGTAAAAATTCGTTCAATTTGTTTTCTGTGTAATCCAAAATCAGATAATAACCTTTTTGATAGTTTGATACAAAAAAAAAAAAAAAATTGCTTGAGCCAAGAAAATTTTTCCGTGAGTCAAAAATTTTTTTTTCTATGTATATTTCGCTAATTTTGAGAGAATCAATTTCAATTTGGTATTATGAAATAATGAATTTGGTATTCCATCGACCAAATCTCTCGTTCTGTTTAAGTAATAATTGACAAAATGTATAGTCAGAGAAAAAAAAATCCATTCAACTAAAATCTACTCTTACAGTTTTATAGAGTCAAGAAAACTTATTCTGCAACGCAATGATCAGTTAATAACATGTCCAAAATATCTTTGTTAAAAATATATTTTTCTTCAAGGTTTGTAATCACACAATCAACTAGATGACTCAAGAAGAAAGGATTATATAAAAAATTATAATAAATAAACAGGGCGTGCAGTAGCCTATCGGATCTGGCCATTGCTTTCCAAAATGCATTGGACCGGGTTCGAGTCCGGCGTACACCAATGAATATTTTCAATATTTAAGTGTATTATTCTGCTGAGCCCAAAAAGATAAAACGAGATCCAATCTCAAAAGTTTACCCCTTACCGTAGTCGCTCATGACCTTAGTAGTTTATGCGACTTTAAATAAACAGATTAAAAAAAAATAAACAAGACAAAATCATGGAACAGATATTCAATAGAAAGTTTTAATCAGGTATTTTTTATCATTAAAAATTTTAATGTGAATTGCATGGAATGGTATAATTTGAAAATTAGAAGCCTTTAGTAACTGAGAATTTTATATCATTACTGCACCGCTTCATAATAATCGGTTGAATATTTAGAAAGACCTTAAATTCTCATTTCAGAATAAAAAAAAGAACATTTAAGGTGATTTCATAACTGTGCCATTATGAACACTAACCATTAGAGATATTAATTATTTTGCACTTGAAGTTTGTTAAAATTTTATTATTACTCTATTAAAAATTTTTTATAACTCAATTTTTAGCTCTATCACAAGTTTTATTAAATTAATGGAAAGTTAAGAAAATTATAGTTACAGCAGAATTTTTTTTTCAACTAAAAAACAATAAATTCATTACGAAAAATTAAATTATAATTCAATTTAAAGTTAAAATGAAGATTGACTGAAAATGAAGAAATAGGAATGCCTCTTATTTAAAAGTAGCTAAAAGTTTTGAGTTATTAACATAAGGACATAACCCAGGGGATATTATATTATATAGTTATCGAGTCCTTTGTAGAGTCGCTGGTCTTTCTACTATAGAAATTAGATAAGTGTTTGAAACAGAGGGATAGGAAAAAGTTTTAAGAGAAGTAAATAAAGGAGAAGTTAAAGGAAAAGAAATAGTAATAGTGGTAGTTGGATAGAAAAAAAGAAAGATGCTCTAGGCGTTCTTTTCAGAACGTTTATCAGCGTACGACAAGTAAAGAGCGAGACACAAAAAAGGATCCATGACAGTTTGACGTCGTCATAGGACTTTAAACTTTTGGAAAAAGTTTTACATTTGAATAGTTGGAAAAAAGTTACTTATTTTTTTATTGAGTTGGAATACTTTTGTGGTTTTTTTAGAAAAAAAAAAAAAAATAAAAGTGATTCGACCAAATGTAATTAACAAAAGAACATACAGATAACTGGAATGTTCGAAGACTTGAAAATGGATTCCGTCAATTTTTTTTTTTCATCAATTTATAATGAAAATACTTTTAAATTTGACATTTTTCATCAAATTCTTTGAGTCGTTTTTTTTAGTTTTTTTTTTTTTAATTCTTGCAAATAAAGTTCAATCATTTTACTTATCTTATACAATGAGCCATATGACATGAGCCTACGGTCCGTGCACGTGACTCTACGACTCGAGCTAAAACTATTGTCTTCGTCACATAATGATTATTTTAGTGTCCTAATTATACAACATTATGACCAAGTAAAGACCAAATGGGATGAGATCATTCCATAAAGCCTCCTAAATACTATTTGTAATAGTTTCTATGATAAGATTAACTATATATTAAAATCTTATGTACCAAGTTTTAACCAAGGTAAAATGACTACAAGAGGCGTTTAATACAATGTACAATCTAGATAATAATCTCGATATTTGGCTGATTAACAATATAATTAACTTCTGTAAATTTTTTCTGGTAGACTATTCATAATTGAGGAGCTGATTTTCAAAAGGGTACCTTTTCATATTTTAAAAGAACAGTTTTTTGATCTTTTGAATATTAAGTACTTTGAGAATTATAAAGATTTCTAAATGAAAATAATATGGTAGCTTCATAAATGATAGCACTTTATAGCTAAATTAAAAAAGTTCAATAAAAATATTCGTAATTGAAGATAACCAGTTTTTTGTCTCCATTAATCAAAAATGAAAAGATATCCTTTTGAAACTCAACTCCTCAATTATAACTAATTATTTTTCTAAAATCATATCTTTATACTATGGCTCGCACTTACTTTAATATTTTATAGACGAAACGCTATTAATAGTTCTAATGTTGACTTCATTGCTCATAAATAAATAAATATACTAATACATTTATAGCTACTCAGTGACGATTCCGACAATTTCGATTTTACGATATTCGCTTCATTAAAAGTTTGTGATGCAAGTTTACAAAAATGAGTGTAAATTTGTGCCACAAGCTGTAAGCTCATATCGCAACTTTAACTTTATCTGAAAATCACTCCTTTGCGGCTTAATGACGTGAATAACTTCGACAGAATTGATAATAATGAACCTCAATGCTGAACATTACAAGTTGTGCGATAAAAACACATTTTAAGGTGTTTTTTCGATTTTAATTAGCCACTTCTACTCAATCTGTAAATTGAACAGCGGCTTCAGCGCAGCTTTTAGCGAACTTATTGGTTTTGTTCGTTTCATTCAAATGTTTGCTTTGTTTTGACCACTATATTCAGTCCATTGATTTTTTACTCCATCTACTAAAAACAAAGCTCTCTCGTATTGCTTTTTAGGTGAAAAAAGCTGGGTTTATCCGATATGACTTTTGGCTTTTATGATGAATTCATGGTTTGACATGAATATCAAGTCTGTAGGAGATCATAAGAAAACAAAAACGATCGTGCTTTTTTTTTACATAATTTTGCAATGGTTTCATTATCAATATTTCATAGAAAACAAAAGGTTACATTGAAACAAACAAAAATCTAATAAATCCAAAAGCATAATAGAAAGCATATAACTTATAGAACTTTATATAGCATGCGCATTGTGTGTAGAGAAAGTTTGAGTTTCAATACATATAATCTGTCCAACCAAGACAATTTCAAAGTAATGGATGAAAATACAAAGCGGAATGAAAACATGCTTCATTTCTTCTCTCTGCTTAGTTTTTGACTTCATCATAACGCATTTGTTTTGATTTAATGTCAAAATATACTAAAAATTAATAATTGGTCAAGATTTTTTTAGCCCACAAAGATAAATTATTTTCATAGAATGTGGTTCCATCTGAAAACAGTTTCGACAATAATTATAAGGGAGAGCTTTGGGTAGAAAATCAGATAATTCCATCCAGGTCGAATTGCATAAAAGCAAAAGACGATTTCCGATTGTTAACGAATTATGAACGTTAAAAAAATGACAATTAAAAATTTTTAATTTTTTGCTATAAAAATCAATGATTTTCAAAATCAGAAAGGTATTGATTTTACATCAGTTTTTGAAAACCGAATACAATTCTCGAAAATTCTCATGGGATCTCCCCGGTTTGAAATCCTAGAGAGCAGTTCTGACTATTTCTACGAAGATTTCAACATTCGCGCGCGCGCGCGCGTGTGTGTGTGTGTGTGTGTGTGTGTGTGTGTGTGTGTGTGTGTGTGTGTGTTTGTGTTTGTGTAAGTTTTAAACTAGCGTATCGATTGATTTTAAGGTCTAATCAGTTCTTAACCTCGAGGAACAACCTCGATTTTTTCAGACCACATAAAAATATTTCTAAAGAAAACTAAATCCAATAGTATATTACACACCTAGGAAACTAAAGTAAGAAATGACTCAGATCACATGTAATTGTTAGTCGAGGCGAAGCCGAGCTCAACAAACATGTGATCTGAGACATTTCTTACTTTAGTTCCCTAGGTCTGTAGTATACTATTCTTCATAGTGAAAAATAATTTCTTGAGTAAAAATATTAGTACTGCATATATTAAATATTGCAAAACAATTATTTAAATGAAACTGTTTAATTTTTTCTTACCTTGTAATACTTTTGCTAATAAATACATAAGTTTAGAGCTGTCTTTTATTGTAAAAAAGTTTTAATTTGAAAAGTTAAATATATATAGATGAAACTTTTTATCGGAATTAAAACTAAAATTTCAAACTACTTCACAGATAAGGAATTTTTTAAAAGTTTCAGTTTAAACTTTTTGATAATAACTAGATTTTTTTGTCTTCGTAAGATTGTACTATGCTTGAATACCAAGCCAGCGTGTCTGATAATAATACTAAATTGCAAGTTCACATAGACAAGGTTTGAAAAATTCAAAAATGTGCGCCTCATAACGTGTATTAAATTTTCATTTAAAAATAAGTTGTATTGCTGATTTCGAAACTGAAATTGAAAAAATTAAAACTTGGTGATGAAAAAAAAAAATAAAAACAAATAATTGTGAGATTTAAACATCAGATTCCTTTATAATAAACAAAAATAAATGTTTTTTTGTAACATCAGATGCGCTTATGCCCGGTATTTTCTTGATATTTGAATTTGTTTAATATTTTACAAGTGTTATATGAATATAATAAAAGCGAACTAAATTAAAAAAATTGCTTTATCTTGACAAATTGGTAGTAAAGCACAACTACAAATGATTCGCGTCATAAAATGTAAACAAATGAAAAAAAAAATTTATTGAAAGGAGAATATCGTTTCGTAATAAAATTTTATTAAAAAGATTGATCGTAAATGTTAGGCATTAAAAAGAAAAAGACTATAAATGATCTATATTATCGAAACGACATCATGTCAATTTAAAATGACGTGTCAGCTAGAATTTGTCAAGTGTCAGCAATAAACGAGAGAACTACTGGTGGGGGTTGCGTGACTCGCAGACTTTCCCCCTCAAATTTGATACACGCATACATTCAGACCCTGCATATATATATTTGTGTAGTTTACATAACATAGCGCGGGCTAGAGCACTTGCTTCAACAGTAGTTGTAGCTGTCTCACACAGTAGTCGACCCTCGCTTACAGATCGTTAATAACAATGAAACTGGATGCCTATAAAATAAACGCAAAATCCTGGCACATAACACATGACATCAAAATTCGCCCGTATACCATTTCCTATGAATCACTAAACTACTGGTTAACTTTACACTAGAGATCATTCCAGAAGAGGATCGCACAAGATACACACAAACACTCATACATACACATACAGACCCATACACGCACTATTGTTGACAATTAATCACGGACTACCGTGTGTGTAACACAATGTCAGTACAAAGTCGACGACATAAAGCCTCCAGAGACGAAAAGCATCCTCGTCACATTGCGACACACAAGAACACGTGTTCTCGGGTCGAATCGTCAGCTTTAGTCATTAATCACCTTGAGCTTTTCAAATTCGTCAGGAAAAATTTAAATGAGGGTTTTAAGTACCTGAGACCGGAAAATTAATACCGGAGGATTTAATATTTGATGTAATCCTTTTCAGGCTAATGATGTGTCGTTTCAATTAGTGCAATTAATTTCAAAATTTTTTGTACTGGCCTTAATTAGTTCATGTTTGTTAGATAAATAATTAATAATCACTAATTTTTGTTAAACACTAACAGACAAAGGTGGAATTTAATAGAGTGCGAAGAAATTTTAAGGATTATCAGACATTAAATGTTTCAAACGATACTTGATGAATTATTGGTAGGATTTTTGAGAAATTTCTTGATTTATTGATGCGTATTTGTTTCAAAGTAGCAATCTTTTGGAAAGTAAAGTTAGCAACAATAATAAATCTCATTACTTTTTTTGTAAATTATGAATAGAATATTTTCTTCATGAAATGTTATGAATCAATAACTTTGAATTTTTGCAAACTTTTCATCAAGTTTTCCGTGTTTGACTGTGATATTGGTATTGATCCTATTTCCTTACAAGACCAAAATCATATAGCTCTAGTTACCATGCACATGGTATTGATTGTCTAACTACATTGAGACCGAGAATCACTACTTTCTTCTCTTTTCATACAATATTGTGAAAATTTTAATAACTTTATGCTTAAAAAATTGAAATTTTTTCAAATCGAATTCTACATAAACAAATATTAGGGAATTCATTGAAAATTCTCTTCCACGCTCTGATATTGATCATGGGAAGGAAAATGACAAAAATTCCAATTATGGCCTGACATGTCCAAACATGATCAATTAGGGTATAATACGTCTGTATGTAACTGATGATGCTCTGATATCGAAATATCAGGTTTGTTGTAACTTGATATATTCCGATATGAGTTGATGTATTAATGTCACACCTAAAATGGTTATATATGCCCATTTATAATTTTTTGACTAATGATAGTGTTGAAGATCTTCAAAAAAGAGCGCACGATCACTAATTCATCTCTTTACAAGACAGTTAACTTTTAAGTATTGAGTTTGAAAAAAAAAATTATTTTTTATCAGCTTGTTGAATTTTTATATATAGCCGGATATAGCTCTATATAATCAAACCACAACAAATATAGCCACCACATAAGGCCTTAGTAGACAATTTTTTGCCGGAATGGAATATTATTTTAAGGAATTTTACTTTTAACAATTAGTTTTTACCGAAGATGAATTTTGACAGATTAATTCTGAGTCTGACAAAAAATCACTGGTAAAAACAAAAAAAAAAAAATTTGATTGATAAATAAAAATAGTCGAAAAAAAACGTTTCCAGCGCTTCGCTTGAAAGATGCAATAATCAAATTTATCGATTAGTACAGCACCGTCGGATCGTGACCACCAATTCCAATTCAACTTATTTTTTATTTTTGCATAGAATTGAGTAACTAATTGGAAAAAAAAAAAAAAAAAAAAAAATTTTTCTCTTTATCATTACTGAAAAAATATTCCACCACATCCGAACGTTTTTAATCTCTTCTACACTTATCCAAACAACATGAACGCAATATTTATTGAATTATCGATAATAATAATAATAACAATCACTTTGAAATAAACATTTCAGCTTTTATACCTCTTCAAAAAATACCGTACGCTCAATTTCAAATTGAACAAAAATTCTATTCAGAGTTATAAACAACCTATTGAAAATTTCAATAATAACGAAACATAAAATATTGAATAGTAAACCCCGTAGTTAATTAAAAACAAAAAATGATCAGATCATTAAATAATGAAATCAAGCGAGCGTAAGATACGGTAGTCTATAAAAGAGCTTTTAAAGCTCAGTCTACTTTCATGTGGATTTAATAAAAAAAGGCAACGGAAACTGCTCTTTACCTTCTATACTAGTTCTTCTTTCAACTCCGAGTTTATCGACGGTACCTCAATTCTGTGCCATATAAAATTGCGTTTGAACAAAATTCTATTGTCCTAAAAGTCAGCCGGTCGGTTTAGTCGTCTTTTGAGAGGTTGTCCATTAGATTTATACATTTCAAAATGATGACACACTATCCACGAAATTATTTTGTTTGAAATTTATACGTCAATTAATACGTTGTATTGAACAAAAATTGGTTTAGTAGTTGATTTGAATAAAAACTGATGTCAGATGAGCGACTTAAAATTTAACACCACAAAATAAATATTCTTGTGAATTTAAGAGACAATTCAGAGATCATGTGCCCTCCGTCTGAGATTTTCAACACCACAATTAGTCAAAAAATTATATATATGTGCCTGTCAGCCTGTATCATTACATTAAGCCATATCGTCAGATATATCGTGATATGGTCTGATGTGAAAGTTGGTCATATCAGGTTATGTACGCAGTAAAACATTTTGCGTCATTGCGTTAAAAAATTTAGTGTTAAAAATTTTTGTGTTAAATATTTAACACTTTTATGTGTAAATTTAACATTTATTGTGTTAATTTATTGTGAAAAACTTATTTTATGTCTAAAAAAAAAAATTGGAAATTTTTTTTTATCACTTTTTTCATACCAAAATGAAATACTTATTAAAAAAATCAACGAAAACATTTATAGTCGGCAGTTTACGATTTTTCAATTTTTTTTTTTTTTTTATACTTAACATTCATATAATATTTGATTGAATTACGTGGCGTTAACTGTAATAACTGGACATTTTCGGAGATTACCTTCATGCCCATCAATCTTTTCAGCATAATGCAAGCAACATGCGTATAATAGCAAATTTTACAACTGTGAATAATTAATAATTATCGTTTAATGAACACAAGTGCTTTCGTTTCGGTCGAGTTAGTATACTGTCGCATACAACCCACAAACTGGACGTTTAGTTTGCAAAGTCCATCAAATCCGCGCGGATGCAAACGTTGCAGTATATGCTGAGGCTAGGATAGTACACAGTATACAGAGAGATGTATAAAGAGCGGAGAAGAGTACATAGAGATGAGAGTTTAAAAATAGACACCGATATCGTTACACTCACGATTCTCATCCGTTCTTCCTTCTCATTGTCCCCCCTTTACTTGCTGTACTAGCTTATATATATGTATGCATATGCACATATATAACATTGCTACTGAACGACTAGAATGTCACTCGTACCAGCTGGAAAATGAATTGAGTTACGGAGATTCCGTTCCACTCCGGATACCAACGCGATTCTCGTTCGGTTCCGCTGCCCCGAAATGGGATTTCAGGATCACTTCGTGTTACTCCTCTCTATCCTCCTCTCTTTTTCTATCTACGTATTCCTCTGGTGTTATTTCCCACGTCCCTATCTCTTTTATTGGGAACGAAAAATAAAAATAAATGTTAAAAATTGAGTGGTTTATATCCAAATTGAGACTAGAGAGATTGAAGTTGGTAGAATCGCTTGCGAATAGCGTATGGTCTGGCTAAATAATAATGGTTATTGAAAGAATTATTTAACAGATAAAATAAGCATCGATCTAAAAAAGCTTTTAGAAGGTATTTTTGTTTTTGCTTTTGCTTTCGCTTTGCCAAACCCCGGGATTTAGATTTTTACAAATTGATAAGAATTGTCAATAATTCGTACGGCTACCGTGTGTATACGAGCCTTTTTTTTTAATTGCCGTGAAAAATTTATTAGTTAGGGAACGTTTTTCCAGTGTTTTTCATGGCTTTTGCTTTACGTCAGTTCATGGATTTAAAAAAGCTTTTTGATAAAAATATAAATCCACAAAAAAAGTTCTAACTTGCAAAAATGAAATGGGTTTTTGTTTAACTGTTGCTGCGGATTAATTAATAAAAATGATCAAGTCTGTTCATGCACGAACAAAAAGCTTTTCTTGCTACAAGATTATTTAAAAAAAATCGCTTTTATTAAACATTTCGATCAAAAAGGTTGAGATTAATAGATTTTAATATCTTTTAATATTTTTGTTACGGTACAAATTGAACTGTTTTATCAAGTTAAATTCTTTTATACAGGCAATTTCTTTACTCTAGCTTGGATAGTTTTTCTTCGAGTTCAAGCATCAGGAAATTATTGAAAGAAAACGCTTCATAGACAATTGCAATTTTTTTTCAACGAGTAGATCGATTTCGATGTAATTTAAGCGATTAATAATCAAAAATCGATGGGTCAGAAAATTTTAGAATTCAGTCGAAAAACGCTGAAAAAAAACTTTCTCTCAGCGTAAAAAAAAGTTGTTTTTGTTTTATTTCTCTAGACCTTTGGAATTTTTTTTAAACAATATGAGAAAAAATTCCAGAAAACCGTGCTTAGTTAGATTCTCTTACATATAAAGAAGCGCTATGCCAAATTTAAGATCAGTCGATACATTAGAATGTGCGATATCATGTCAACCGAATGAAAAACAATAGATTCGGGAAAAGGGCATTTAAAATTTGCCTGACGCCTATTGTCCGTTCGTTTTAGATAGATCGGCTTAGTCAGTGCGTTAGAAAAATAGCTTTAACTCTGAAAATAATTCACATTTCGAAAAAATCCTCTTAGGAGCATATTTGTCAGAGTTAAAACTTCAACAATATGGAAAAAATCATTTTCTTTTATTTCTAACTAAGAATATGCCGTTAATTTAAATATGATAATACTTTAAAAAAATCATTCAAAATAATATTGATCAAAAATTTCCTATCAAAAATAATTCGTAGCATATTTTCATATCTTCAAAATTTTATTCAAAATTTGATTTTTAAGGGTTTACTAGTTTCATTTAAAAATTATTCTTTAGTTAATGTTTTAAAAATTGTATAAAGAACTTTTTCACTGTTTGTACACATTCTTTAAGCATTCTTAAGTACAAAATATATATTCGTATAAATACTTACTACACCAAATCTAGAATATGTAATAGCGTAACATAAAGTGTGAAAATTTCAAACTCAAGACTCGGTGATATTCAGTAAACTTTTTAATAAGTGTCCTCGACCCAAAGAGGTGTAGCGTGCAAAAGAGAAGCCGGCGAGAAAGCTGAGTAAAGAGTAGACAGAGTGGATGGTAAGTGTATCGACAAAGAGTACAGGGTATAAAGCTGAAAAAAAAAAAAATTATAAATAAAATGAAGAAAAAAAAAGGGTAAATAAAACGAAGCTTTTATAGTGGCGGGAAAATTCCAATTTGCGGAAATGACTTGGGAGTAAAAAAGTTTAGGTATAGGTGTTCTAATAACTACATAGAAATTTAAACTATAAACGGTTTGTGCTCATCAACAGGAGCTCTAAATGTCCAAGAGGAACGTCATCTGGCGCATTGCCATTGGCCAAAATTTTAGATGCACTCCTTCCTATCCACTTTATCTCATAGCCGTTAAACACTAACTTCTCTTGCATAGTACTATACGGCATCTACGACATCTCGTTAGTACTGACGAGTGTAAGTATACATTTATACTCACAGTTATCTTCATCTTTCTCTTTTCATTTCTCATTATTTCAACGTCTCACTGACGAGACTCTTGAGACGTGTTCCGTCTCTTGTTGAATTAGCTGAGGTAACAGATCCACGGAGAGTGAGCATTTAAATTATTTAAATTAGTCGAACATTTTAAGAAAGTAAACGAAAAGTCTACTTAGACACCCATTTTACCATTGACTTCATTTCTTCCGTTTATTTTGTAATATCATTCGAGAAAGTAGGACAGTATTTTCTTCAAGCTAAAGAAGGTATAACTTTGTAGGAAAATTTTAATCATACTTATATGTTATTAGTGACACATCCGTTGAATCGCATATGCATAACTAATATATTTACACATTTCTCAACTAATTTCAATGTCCAACAGTATCACTGTCTATTTAATAGAATAATATTTGTTCATGGCGGAAAACTAAAAGCAAATATTTTTCTAGAATAGACTGATAAGAGTAAGCTTGAAATTTGATCATTTTTATTCATCTATCTTTGGTACAAGCAAATTATAGAGTACAGTGTGCAATATCTCTTAATTTATCGAGTACAATTAAGATAATTATGCTAATATAGAAGTAGTATTTTAAGTAAAGTTTTCTTATCATAAATTGAAAGTTAGATTTAAAGTTTAAGACCCAAAAATTATGAAGAGTTCATTAACTTTGGATTATGGATCTTTGAAAAAAATTGTAAAATAATGTCAAAATTAATTATGGAGCTTCATATTGTATTTTACAGAATTTTTAACTGTTCGCTATGAAAATCGATGATTTTTAAAAATCGGAAAGTTATTGGTTTCAGCCCGGTATTCGAAGATCGAGTTTTCATCAGATCTTTATGTTTTGAGGTCCAAGAGAGCTATTCTGATTACTCCTACGAGGATGTTGCTTCGTTGTGTGTGTGTGTGTGTGTGTGTGTGTGTGTGTGTGTGTGTGTGTGTGTGTGTGTGTGTGTGTGTGTGTCCACTCCTGGTAATTTTTGAATGGCTTGACCGATCAAAACGGGGTTGGCGGCGTTCAAAAAAGTTTTGAACTCGTACATAGCAAGAAGTTCCAGAGATGGCCGGCAGGGTCAACCGTTTTCAAAATTTTTTTCTGTAGACTTGAAAATAAATTAAAAATGCTCTGTGTAATATTTGGATTTATTATCAGAGTTTGATTTTCTTTTCGATAAATTTGAATAAAATTGAACAATTAAAATTGATTTAAGTCAATATTTTATACAATTATGAAGGCACCAAAAATAATTGAAGAATCGAGTTACAATGTTACGTCAAATAAGTACTCTTGATAAAAACGATTACGCATGTTCTAATGAAGAAAAGAAAAAACTTAGAAATTAGATACTACTGTTTGGATATTATAATTATTATAGTTCCATTAGCGTCTGTATAGCAAAAATTAAGATTAAATATATTTTGACAGTTTTAAAGTGAGCTCAAAAGAACCTAAGCTCAAGTAGTGTATTCGAGTTCAGAAGTGTAATGTGAGAACTTTCAAAAACAAGCTCGAGGGAGTCATCTGAGCTTAAAAGTGATTCAAAGGGATGATTGAAGTCAAAGGCAAGCTTTATGAGATAATTGACCTTAAAGTTGTTATGTGAATTCTGAGCCGAGCTTAATAAGGATAATTGAGCTCAGATAAGTTCTGCTAATTTTATTATTCCCTTTGAGCTACCTTCTAAATTTATGTTAGCTTCCTGAGCATAGTTATGTCACTTTAAGTCCCTTACATGTATCTAAAAAACTTTATTTAATTTGGAAAAAAACAATTTTAGATAGATAATTTGAGAATGTTCGTCCAAACTTCTTTTTTCCCAAATCTAGAAAACTTTTTTTCAACAAGTAAGTAATTGTAAGAACAATTTTAATTTGTTCAGCTAAGAAATGAAATTGTTGAAAATTCTCGACAAATTAATTTCTTGTCAAAAAAATGCCCATTTTTTTCAAAAGAAATTTTATTTTCTCAGTGAACTACGGATTGTACATTATGCAGAAAAAAAAAAACTATGTCTTAATGATTGTTCGATATTTTTTTATTACAATATAAAGTACCGGCGGGTGATAAGACCTAGGGAGATTTTGAAAGAAATCGAAAATGTTGCATTTAATTATTGCAATTTATCATTAATTTTCAAATTAATACATTAGCCATTAAATATATAGGAGTAATGGTAGTTTTCATCATAAATAAACTCAAAATTAAATTTTTTCAAAAACCTTGCGAACAGGCCTTATTTTACTACGGTAGGGTAATAAGGCCTGCGGGTTATACATACTGGAAATAGTTATACTATATTTGATAAAATTGGTATTAAAGATCAATCATCACTTAAATTGAGCAACAATGCTTTTTAAGATGTTGATAAAAATTAGAACAATGATTTTAAATTATTAAATA
>JZSA01000571.1:0-21205 GCA_000956155.1 Cotesia vestalis | reverse complement strand
TTATTTATTTATTTATTTATTTATTTCGAAAACGCCAATCGGCAATATACATTCATGAAATTACATTAAAAAAGAAAATATTTAAAATTTATAAATGATAACTTCGAGAGAAACAAAGAAAAGAAAAATAAAAAACAGTTTCACATTATTAAAATTTGTAAACATAGTAATATTTATCCGGTAAAATTTATCAGGATACCAAAATAATAGAGGAAAATAGAAAATGTAGGCATAAATTAATTTATCTAGAAAAATTGATTAATCAGATCCCAATAGGAGCTTTTTGGCCATATTTATGAAGAATCCATAGGTACCACCATAGAAACTTAGGTCATGATGCAAGGTATTCACGGGGATTATATAATGTATATATTTTATTATTCATATCATAAATGCTAGTTATGATAATGTAGGTCACTTCTATGTTAAAGTAGGCGTATGTAATAGGCTATAAAAGTATTCAAAGGAAGGCAAAAATGTATAAATATAAATATTGATTTTTTTATTATGATATTGTGCTTGATGTTTCAATAAAAAATAAAAAAATAAAAGTAAGTCGTCTTTATTATTGAGCATTGTAGCTATTAAAAAAGTACTAGAGTATTCTTATTTATATTCTTTACTTTATCCATCAACCAGTCATTTAAATTTCTAACAGTGGTTTTGCATTTGACATTCCGCCAAAGAAGTTCAAAGAATTCAGTCCTCCTACTGAAAATCTTTACTCAGGCATCTCGATTTGCTCCATCACGCCATTTCTTTTATCCTCGTATCTTCTTTCCTGAACCACTATTTTCGTTTCCTCTCGAATATATCTATATGAATGCATTAAATATATATATATATATATATACATGTTTTCCCGGTGCATCCAATTTCGTATAAAATTCGGTGAGTTATTGGCTGGAAAGTAATAAGAACTGCCGGGTTCTTCCTTTTTTTTTTTTTCTATTTTATTTTATCTGTTTGAATATTTTCATGACGTATTTTTTTATTCAATATTACGTGAGCATTAAATAAAAATTAATTAAAATTATAATTTCAATATTCGTAAAATTGTGTTTTTCAATTATAATTTCAAAAATTTATTTGACCAAGTAGAAATGTGAATAAATGTGAGCATATACTGAAAAAATAAGTAATAAAAAATTTTGTATCTAATGCATTACATATATGCAATATCATATCTAATATACATTTACTATACTATCGTACGCTTTCTATGCCACTGAGCCAAATATAACATCCCCTTATACAAAAATTAGATCACTTTGTGTTAATGTGGGTATTTTTAGTAATCACATTATAAAAGTAATTTAATTAATAAAAAAAATTGGCAGTTATAGAGACTGCTGATAGAAGTGAAAACTTAGATTTTTTAGCATTAAATTACGAAATTTCATAATTTTTAAATTAAAATTATCAACATCAATCTGATTTTCACATCTATTGATAAGCCAAGCAATAATTAGATGCATGTTTATATGGTTTTTTATTTTTTAAATATATTACGAGCTGTACAACCCGTGTAAAAAAACATTTTCTTAAAATTGTCGTTTGTTTAAAATGTTAAACGTGACACAAACCAAGACTATTGTAAAATGCCAAAAAAAAAAAAAAATTCCGAGAGCAGATTTTTGAAATTCGGTTCTCGAATTTGTTATGAAAATTAATTTTCAGACATTTTTTAGAAGATTTTAATTACACTCTTTTTAAATTGAATTTGAAATTGTTGAAAAATTATTATGGGACAATTTTAAGACTATATACAGACGGTCTATAATAATTTGCTATTTTTCGATACAAAAGTAGTTTTAATTGCTTAAAGTGTAGATGTATCAAATCTTTATGTAGAAGTAAGCACGATAGCTTTTCAAACAATTAACTTTTTAACTCAATTAATTTTTTGATTTCATCATTTGTTTTATGGAAAATTGAGGAATGTAAGAGGTAGAATAATGTTGCTTTGTTCAATTATAGTTAATTTTTTTCAGCTGGTCATTAGATAAAATTTTTATCCTTTGAGCAGTCTTACATAAAAATTCTTTTCCAAATACAGTTTAAAGACAACTGATATTGAACTCAATTGTGTAGATGGCCAACTGCCAGTAATACGGTATTCAATTGGTTTTTTTTTTTTTTTGTTAAATAATTAATGCATCCGAATAAAAAAGAGCGTTGAATTCTTATAAAAAAAAATCACTATCTGCCGAAAAATTCAAAGTAGCTTCAGAATTGAATTGTAAATGAAATCAATTTCTTTAGATTCAATTGTCATTAATAGTTGACTTATTATTAAAATTATTTCCTTAATTAATTCTTTTAATGCATAGAGAATTCTTTTTTTACGACATTTGATATACAATTATTAGAAACTTTAAAATAGCGTTAAAATTACTTGCGAAAGTTTGTTACATATTCAAACCTTATTTTTATCAATTTTCATGGGACACGGATGCTTGAAACATACACATTTGGATTTATCAAATTGTTTTAATATTCGTAAGCAAGTTTTGGGCAAATAATGTGTCGTATATCCTCAACAAAAATAATTTAGAATGATCTCACCCCATGTATTTCATTTACTAAAAGTAAAGCTTTCTCCTAAAATGTGCAATTTAATAAATACCTAAAATTTTTATTTATTTCTTCAATAAAGATCATAATTTAATCACTTAATGTTTATGAACCCACAAAATCCCATCATAATATAAAAAACTTCAAGTCTTTTTAGAACACTCTTCGCATAATGTGCCATAAAACCCCGAAATATGTATAAAATATTTACCTTATTAGGGTATCCGTTGTATCTGAGTAATTTCCTGCAACACTTGCCGCGATTTTCATAATAAAACATCTGGACCATCTCAGCGTGATCTGTGGCGGCACTGACGGTGTAAGGGCCGCCAGAATTCGTCGGATGCGAGCGTGATGACTCCCGACGCCCGAGAGGCACGCATGGGCACCACCCTGACACCATTACGGGCCTTGTTTTCTAAGTGCACTAAATACTTCCGGCTCTGAGACCGGATTCGTCCTCTTATCTACTAGACGGCTGCCTATCTGTCTTTCTGTCTATCAGTCTCTCCTCTTCTTTATTAACTTTTCCTCTAATACTTAATAGCTCTTATTCTGTTAGCTCCGCTATCGAGTGATGAATGAAAATAAAAAAAAACTCTTCCCAATCACTTATACGACATGGATTCCACCTCCTCCATATCTTCCTCTGTTTTTCTCTTTCTCTTTCCTCGTCACTCGTGTTAAAGAGGAATTCGATATCGTAGGACAATATATATATTCGGCTCCTATTCTCTTTTCGAGATTCCTCGACTTGACTTGAATATTTATAGGATCACACTTCGATCTCTTCTATTCACTTTATCCTCTTTACTTTTCTTTACTTTACTTCGTTTTTATATTTTTATTCTTGTTTTTATTAGAATGTGTTTTCGGGTACTTTTTTTATTATTTTGTTAACTCAATAAAAACAGCGTATTATTTTACTATAGTTTAAACTTCTATTAAACTTTTATGATCCTTTTTGTTTAGTATTTAATTTGGCAGCTAACTTATCTTTGGCATATTATTTGGCTGATATAAATTTTTATTGTATTAACCTAGATGAATCCAGTCATTTTATCTCTGGCCGGAGTAGTCGTGAGTCTCTAGTCTCTATTCTCTGATGGCAGTCTGAAAAAAAAATAAAAAAACAAATTTGAAATTTAATTACTAGAAAGTTTTCAAACAATACATCTATTTACAAAAAGTAAAAAAGTAGAATAAAAAAATTTTCATTAATTTTTATAATTGCCAAAGCTACTTCCGAGAATAACGCGGTACAATAAATTTTTTTTTGTTTCGTATAATATGAATTTGGTGAGTCGCTTACTGGCAGCGTTCGGATCTACTATAAAAATCTGCAATTCATGAGAAAAAGAGATGAACCGCTCGTTCGTTGGCCCGCGCGTCATTTTCCATCAGTTCGATGTAATCATGGAAATGTCCTCTCTTATAGACTCCATTCTTTCGTCATCCTTTTTAGGTTATTTTATTTTACTATTTTTTTTTTTTTTTTTCTATTATTATTCAATCCCTCTATCCCTCGTGTACATTATGCGATCGAGAGCACGCTAGAGGGCATTGTATTAAAATCTCGAAGACCGATATCGCTCTTGGATAAGCAAACAAGATCATCTATGAATATATATAAGTTTTGAATTAAGTTAATATAATCTACTAGAAGACATAAAGATAAATGCTAATTTTTCTTTATTTAATATTTACTTTGACGAAAGCTGAAATATTCATTTGTAATACAATAAGATTGTTTCGACATCGGCTAAGATGGAGATTTTTAATTAGCTATTGAATAAGTTGATATCTGCAAAGCGAAAGAATTTAACTTGATTCAAGAAAAAGAATTTTGAAAAAAGAATAATATTTTGAAGAAAACAATTATCTGGAGTCAATATAAAAAATTCTTGAACCTGGAAAATTTAAGATTTTTTCTCCTGAGTCAAGCTAACTTCTTTATCAATGTGGAATTAATTTAGCATTATTCATTTAAGAATAAAAAAAATCTCGAAGTTTTTTGGAAATTCAACATAAGTTCCAGACAACTTTTAAAGAAGTAGATTGACGACAAAATTATGGAAACATATGTCTAAAAGCATTTAGTCTCTTTAAAAGTAATTCTAGAGAGACAGTGAGCAAGCTTTAAAATTTAGTATGCTGTAAATCGTCAAAAGATTAATAATTCAAGGACTCGGATTTTACTGATTCCAAATACAAATACTTCTGTCAAACATGTACTCAGGTACACACACGAGAAGTGTAATCTCTTTGACATATTCTTAAAATCTTGCATTTAATTTTGAATGTAGGTAGTGAATTATAAATATCAAAGCTGTTTTAAATTACAAGAACTCGCTAAAAAATTATGTAAAATATTACTACTGAAAAATAGGAAATAGAAAGCTTTAATAATGTTTGCTAAAATAATCCCTATAAAGATAGAAGAAAAATATTCACTATCACTTTTAATTAATCAGGGATTCAAATTGCACGCGTACGTGCGTGCTCTAACCCTGAACTAAAAGGAATTAAGAGCCACTTTTTTGATTAGTAGGTAAGTTTTTGACATAACTTCGATACTAAACTAACTTCACTTGATCGTCAATTTGATTTTATAGGATAATGTTGAAAAAATTATATATTCCATGAAGTTAATGTAAAATAAATTGTATATTATTCGAAAGAATAAAAAAGTTGTAAAACTAAAGTTCCAACATTAATTTTCCGTGAAGTTGAATTTAATCAAACTCAAATTCCTGGCTGGTGCGTTTGAGTGACTTGAAAGGCAAGTGACAAGAAAAGCAAGTGCTGACAAGAAGGGATGGAAGATAATGTATGAAAAGTAAAAGAGGAGTGATATATATATATATATATATATATATATATATATATATATATATATATATATATATATATATATATATATATATATATATATATATATGTGAAGGAAAAACAATGAAGAATGATGGAAATAAAGCAAAAGAAATGAAAATTACTCCGCCTTTTTCTCGTTTTCGCCAAGTCTTTATTTTTAGATTGCGCTGTAGTCAAACTCTAGTATAAAGCTTTGGAATTCATTTCAGGTAATTTCAAACATCTTTCAGTAAACGCGAAAAGCATGCGCGAAAATGAGATAAATAGTTATATGGTTCTGAAAGAGAGGGAAGTTTTTAAAGGAACCGGAAGGATGTTAGGTGATAAAACTCTATAAACTTGGAGCAGGTCCTCCGGTCGGTTGTCACTACAAAAAATGGGTCATGCTGCTGCTTCCAACGCTCGTGGCTTACTCCGTTGCTTGTCTCCGTTATATTTTATACTTTTTCTTATTCCCTATTATTTCTTATCTTTAACCCTTATTTATTCAATGTGATAACGGAAACCAAGTGCATAAAATTTATTTAAGCCGATGGAAATCGGTTATCATTCTAAGGATTTTAAATATTTATAACTCTATTGATTTCTATTTTATGATACATAAATTTTCTTAAAGACTTTTAGTACTTTCTTCCTTCCCATTGCATAGGATAAAATTTTTACGAATTTCGTTAATCACGATAAACCATTGTAAAGTTTAGTAGTAATAGCATAAAATACCAACCATTGACGCTAAAACAATATTTTATGATTTTATTATTATTGATGTCCAACAAATTGGAAATCACACAATTCACGTTTTTCTATCTTTTCGTGAGGACATTACGTGACTTGAATTCCAAGCTTAATTTTTTTAGGACAGTTACACTGTAGAAAAAAGCGGTGTTCATGGACTCAGTTTAACACGCTCGATGTTAAAATGAATTTACACCGGTGTAAGCGGTGTCACACTTGAAACATAAATTTCAGATAGAATAAGAAAATTTGTTCTGAAGATATACTAACAATTGCCAGCTTACTAGTTTTCAAGTATAGATGGAAGATGTATCTACTTAAACGATTTGATAAAAATGTCTTCACTTGAAAGTCTTAAAAGTCTTAAACATAATTTCTTCGTATTTAAAAAATATTTCTTAAATACTAAGAAACATTTTTTTAATGCTATATTTTTTAAACGCTAAGAAATGATGTTTAAGAAATGATTTCTTAAATACAAAGAAATCTTCTTAAATATTGAGAAATCCTTCTATCAGAGTATAACAATCCTTCATTCACAATAATTGACCATCATAACTAGATTGACTGAATTGGTGTTGAAAAACACTTAAATTTATTCTGAAGATATGACAATTCTTATTTCATAAAATAGATGGTTAATTTAAAAAACTCACTAGTTAATTTACAAATTTTTATAATTAATCATTAATGAATTTACTAAAATTTTCGTAATTCCGTGAGTAAAAGTATGAAAAAAGAATTTCTGAATACCGAAAATAAATTAAAACACCGGTGCAGGCTCTAAGTGAACTTTGCTCCGATGTTATAATTTAACATCGGAAATTTTAACAACTACACCGTCTGGACTTACAACGATTTTTTTTTGTAGTATAAAAAGACTAAAAAAAAACAAGAAAAAAATGTTAGTCAACTTATTTTCAACTTGGCAAAAAAATAAAATTAATTATTTCTTTTCTTAATAACTTTGAAACTACTTGTCCAGCATTTAAAAATTTAATCTGTCACGATAAATCCTTCGAATTGCTAAAAAAACTATTCGAGTGAATCAATATAGTTTTTTAACTTATTAACAGAGACAGGAAAATAATGAAATTTTTATATTGGACTCGGAGTTTCAAATGCGTGAGATAGTTTTCAATTTTTTATTTAGTGGCACTAAAACTTTTTTTTCATTAAATTAAACCGGTATGTAATTGCAATTTTTTTTACATTGAGGTTTAATTAGATACATTCCAATGAAAAAGATTCTTAGTTTAGAATGCTTCATGGCAAATATGGTCAACGAAAATTTAAAAAAAATCTCCAATTTATTAAATAAGAAAATTTATACATGCTTTTCAAATGACCTGGTCATTGAGGAAAGGTTAATGAGACGAATATTGAATGGCAAAAGCATACGAGCTTAATAGGTCGGAAAGTAATAACAGAAATTTGATAATAAACTTTTTATCATTCAATCTTTAAATTTTTAGTATTAAAGAATGATAATTTCTCCTGAAAAAATTTTCGAAAATAACCATGTATACAATTCAATTTTATATCTGGTACATATAAAAATAAAAAATTTTTACAATTTTTCAATTTCCTTTGTTTCATCAAATAAAAAATGGTTTAATAGTCGATTAAACGAAAAAACAATTTATTTCAACTCTTTTATCAGCAAATGCGTATTTTTTACATTTGAAATAGGATTTTATCATGAAACTAAATTATTTGATTTACAAATAAAAAAAAAACCTTATTTTCAGTATAAATTTAGGAATTTTAACTTTTTTTGTAATGTTCTATCTAATAAAAATTTTTTAAAAGTTGTTCTCTATCCTTCTAGATTTTCTGCTATTGTAAACAAGTAAATAAAATATTCCCTTCAAAATTAGCGTTTGAAAATATCTTATCATTTCAGTTTGCTCACCGATAAGTAAATACCAGAAAAAATTTAATAAAGCAGCCCTTCTATTTCTGTTTTTCAAGTTGCCGTTTTATTAACCTAGTTGAGGTAAAAATCAAAGAGAGCTGTGATAATGAGTTTACACAAGAAATATCTAGAATAAATAACACAAAGCAGTGTTGGAAACGGTTGGTGTATATTTTTGTTTGATTAGAGCAAATTGGATTTTTAATTAAAAATTTTAGAGCTGATTTAAATCAAAATAGTTTTAAACAGAAATTATTGAGTAAAATGAACTCAAAAAAATTTGCATTAAATTTTCTTCACTTTTACAGTTGTCTTAATTTACCCAAACTCGTAAATTTTTAACCACCAATTTTGTCTAGACTCTTTTAAATTTAAAATTATGTCTCGAAGATTTAAAAATATTTTGCATATTGAGTAAATAATAAATTATAAAAGACAATCACATACAGAAAATAGTCAATTATTGAAGTATGAAATTTTTTTTTTTTCGATAAAAGAAAATAATTATACTTGCTTGTTGTGATTTGCTACTTGCTTCATGTAATTTGTTTTAATTTATCACAAATTTGAGATCAAATACATTAGAAATATACTTTTCTTTTTTTTTTTAGTTATTTATTTAGAGCCGTTTATTTATCGATGAAAAATATTAAAATAGTATTGAAATAATAAGCAAAAGTAGGGCAAATTAAACCGGATTGAGACAGCTCTTGAAAATTTTTAATTAATTTTTCAATTATAATCGACTATACTTTCAAGCTTCTGAATAATAAAATGAATAATCGATAATAAATAAAAATTTTAGGTTTAATTAAAAATTCATCAAGGGTCGTAATGTCGAAATTCAATTTCTTTCTACTCTACCTGTACTAATTAACAATTGAGCCATTAAAAGCGTACTTTTTCAAGGTGAACATTTTTTTGAATAATTGATGGGAAACAAACAATTGTGTAAAATCAAAATAAAAGGTATGTTTCCATTTTTTTTATTACCGAAAAATTCAACAATATTATTAAGTGTTTTTAAAACTAATCAGAGCAGTGTATCACTTGTACATGAATATTGCAAGAGATATTTGCGATAAATGTACTATTAATTTAAATTTCTGAAAAATAAAAATAACAATGTTGGATTAAAAAATACTCCAGTCTCTTATGAGAAAATAGAAGTAGAAATAGTTCTAATGTAATCTCAACAGTGAAAACAGCTAAACCAATAATTTATTTGATCAAAATTACAATACTATGTATCTGCATGACTTAAATTTAATTAAAAGTTGGAAAAAACGAAAAAAAGTTTTTTATTTTTTTGGAAATTCATATTATTGAAAAAAATAAAAATACGTTTTTCAAAATTTCAGTATCTTTTAAGATCAGTGCAAGGTATTTGACAAAAAAAAAATTGAGCCAAAGTTTTAACTGTGAACTTCATTTTTAATGATTTTCAAAAATTAAAAATTTGGCATTTTTCAAAATTTTTTTCTCAAACACTTTTTTTTCAATACCCCTAAGTGTCCCCTTTGAAACAAATAAAAGACCATTCCTATATCTATAATAGAGTTCGAGATATTATAAAAACAAAATTGAAAAACTGGAAAAATTGCAAAATTTTGAATTTGCATATCGTTTGAAAAAAAAAAATTATTTTCTTTGGCAGAACTTTGTTATATGATAAAAAAAAACTTCTAACCAAAATTCGTCCAAATCGAAAGGAGTCGATTCCAACTATTTGTCGATTTGACGCGGAATGACCCACATACATAAATAAATCTTGTAATCACTACTTTTTTCGAGTCTTACTCATCCATTTAAAAGATAATAATATTAAATTTTAAATAAATTCTTACATGAGAATCAATACAATAGATAGATTTCGATGAAATATACCTAAAACTGATATAATACCTGGAGCTCGCTGCCACCTGGACTGACAACTGTGGATAGTCTTACTGAATTTTAAAATGCTTCCTTTGCATTTTTCTCGCAAATGACCATTCAAATTATCACACTATTCATTTATTTAACTATCATCTTTGTTTAAAGTGTGTTTATTGATCAACTGCTGTATTGAATCTATTTCTTATTTTTATAAAACTTGAGAACCTTACTTCGTTGTTAGTCTAAAACTATTACCGTCATTATATTTAAATGCTGTATACTTCTGTAAAAAATGGATTGCTTATAGATGGCCTTGAGGAAGCTTTAGCTCCAAGGTCAAATAAATATGTTCAACTATCCCAGCCAGCAATATGATGTCTTACGAAGTCTTTAAGATCAGTTTAACATGGTAACCAAATCTTAAAGAGGTCACATTGTTGGCTGGGTATCAACTATCAACTAAAACGTTCATTATTATTATAATTATTAAAACGATTTAATGTAATCAAATGATTGGCATCGGAGTTAACTGGTAAAATATGAACCCAGAGTTAAATTTGAATGGATTGATCCACAACTAATATACTACAAAACTGCAGAATGTATTCTATTATCTACCTTCTATTCTAAATTATAAATTATTATTCAGTACCAATCTCGCAGGCTAATTACATAGTTAATATAAATTCGCGTACATGAATATTTTAGGATATGAGTCTACTTTAATTCAATATGCTCCAGACAATGCTATTGTTCAAAAGTATTAAAAAGCTCGAATTTCCAGCTAATTACTACCTAGTTGAATGCTAATGAGAATGAGTAAAAAAATCAGAGATGAACAGAAAAAATTCACAATGATAAAAGAGGAGAAAGTAACGATTAAGAGAACCTTTAAATATTGCCGTGACTTAGCTATTATATTTCGGAAAAATAAGAGGTAGATGAGAATTTCGGCCGTGTTTTAAAATATCTGGTTTAAAAATAAAACGTAATTTTTTCTTAAAATTCCTGATCAAAAATGAATTAAAAAGTATTGAAAATAATGAATTCTTAAGTCTTTCTAATATTTATAAATATTTTCATTACTTTTTAATCCTTCTCAGATATAGAATTAATTGACGTTATCAATCATTTTGAATTTTTTTCTAACCAGAAGTTTGAGTCAAAATCCTGTCAATTTTAACTAGCTTATTTACTTCCGTAATTGTTAAATTTTCATAACATTCGACTTATTGCACACCTCATAAGCGAAGCGGATGAGGTTGTGCTCTACAGTCGTCTTACAAAAATCAAGCGATTTCTTGAACTAAAATTGTTTCTATTTATTTTCTATCGCACTTGTAGAACAATTTTTACATATAAATATGATGGAAAAACACTAATTTCAACACTGGTGACATTTTGCTTTTTAAATAAATAAAAAAAAATGTTTAAAAAAATTATTCCGTGGACGTCCGTCTGTCAAACGTAATAACTGCCGATAAACTTAATTAATCAAGCCCATTTTTCTTTATACACTTTATTGTAATTTAAAACTGTCCTTTCGAAGATCACGGTCTAATTCAATGTAGTTTACTTATAATTAGCAATAAACTAAAAATTCACTAATCGTTTGTATATCTATATCTATGTAAATAAGCTTCGTTTACAATACATGCGCAGTACCTTTCTTTTCTGGGTGGACAATGGTGCGAAAGATTTAAAAGTATTTTTTGTATTTATTTTTTAATCAATTTTATAATGGCAAATGAGATTATGAGGCGTGCACTTTTAGATTTTCCAAACTTTTTTTTTTAAGTTTTCTCAGCTTAATTAGGATCATTTTAAGGTGAAAAAGTCATCATCAAATTAAAAAACACTTGATTTCGATTTAAAATTAGCTGGAGATTTAAAAATTTTAAGACATAAAAAGTCATAATTAAGTTAAAATACAATTAATTTTATGATAGTTTTGTCAGTTATTAGATGAAAAAAGTAATAAGTAAAATGAAAAACATCGTACAAAATTAGTTATAACATGTCCGCGAACTTTAAGAGTCAATACAATCTATAATTCTCGATTATTCACACAGACAATCAAACAAACAATTTGGTAATTGTTAAGTATAATTTCTGAAATTGTAACTTTAATTGTTCATCTTATAGTCTGAGACCATGAGAAGAAATATATAAATTCTATATATAAATGAAAGGATAGCAAATTATTAATTTAATATTTCTACTTCTTTGAGACTCGAACAATAGACCTCCTGAATGGCAACATTGAAAGTGTTCGCTCTCTTCGATAACAGATATAGCAAAAGTTTGAATCTTTCACTCTCTTCGATGAGATTCAATCTTATGCTATTTTGTAAGCACTTTTTTTATTTTTATTAGCTCTCCATTAATTTTCAGTAAAAAAAAATCAAAATTTGAAGTAAAATCGTCAACAAATCAACGATTTTAAAGAAAATTACTACAAATTAAATCCAAATCTAATTTGATTTTCAATTCCGGATGTTTCCAAAGTGAACATTAATGAGAAGAAAAAATATTTTTTTCTCTCAATCTGTTTCAAAGAAGAAAACTCTAACGATTAACTAACTAAAAGATTTTTGATATGCGTTTATTGATTCAAAAAAATTTTTTAACCTTTATGCAGTCGAGCAGGAACTAAAACTTAACTACGTCAAATTATGATAAAAATAAATTAATTCTTATAACGGTTTTCTAACCACACAATAAATTAAAATCAAGTAATTAAGTAGTAATAATAATGATAGTATTATTATTAACTTTGTTAGTAATTAATTAAAGGATAAAATAAAAATATTTAACCATTCTAAAGTAAACGTGAGAATTAGACTGAAGAGGACTAAAGGGGTATAATTTCTCACTGTCTACGTTCCGCTAAATATTTCACGTCGCGGCTCGCTTAATCGGGCAAATCGTCCTGATAATTAAAGCCTGGTGGCTAATGAGCGAGGATGCTGCCAGAGTACAGGAATAAACTATTAAAAAAAAAAGCAATAATAATAAAAATAAACAAAAAAGCACATAAAAAGGTTCAAGCGGAAAAAATATAAAACTTGTTTTTTTCCGGTTGTTATTAAATTTTAATATTTTTCTCCGCTAAATATGCTTTTATATATATTTCTCTCTGAAAAAAAAGTTAAATATTTGATATGCAGTATTTTAATTACATATCATTACTTCACATTCTAAAATATTTTCCTCACTTTCCAGCACTATTTGTATTTCAAAAGAATGGCAGGAATGTTAATTTCCGCATTTCTCATTGCTTCTTTTCTTTTTTGTTTGAAACGTTTGTTATGTTATTTAGATGAAGATAAGAATTTAAAAACAGTCATTCATTTATTTAACAGTAAACTCGGTTTTATTATTTTATAAATTTTTTAATAAAAAATAATTTGCCAATAAAATCAAAATAAATTGAAGTATATGGGGCAAAAAATGGGTAAGGTCACAAGACCGGATGTCAAAGGTCCACCGAGTTGACTTTTATCGCTCGTAAAAATTGTGACGTCGGAAAAGTGTAGTGTAGAGCATAACGCAAGAGCACGGAAAAACCTTTTTTTCTCTCATATACGGACAGAACTGCTCTCCTTTACTCGTATCGTTTCACTAGCCGTGTTTAACCACTAGTACGAACTAAAATTTACGTTATTCAGTGCACCTGGAGTATTACTGAAAGCTCTAACATATATGTGTAACTATTTCAACTCAATATTTGTCTATTTTCTTATTTTATTTTTTATAGTACATAGTACATACGTTTTAACATTTCATCATGTAAAAAAAATATTCAAAAATAAAAACAGTTATGTGTCCTATAATTTCGTTCGCAATGCGCGGCATTAATTATTATTGGGCCTCAATAAATAGTTGAAAATGCGTGTTGTTATTTTTGTTTTCAATATCACGTATGTTTTCAATTTTTTGTTATTTTTCATTTTTTTTTTTAAAAAAATAACCTACACAATTTAACGTAGATTTTAACATAGATACACAACGTGACAAATGTTCACAAGTATACCCATGAGAATAAATTCCAACGTTGAAATAAATAGCACAGAAGCGTCCTGAAGTTTTCCAGGAGGCTACAATAATGATAACAATAATACACTACCTATAAATAATGATAAAAAAAAAGATAACAGAATGAGCTTTGTAATAGTGACCCTTGCAATAAAAAATATAACAGACTTGAACACCGTAAAAAATTTTTCCTCTTTTGGGTCAAAAAGCTTGAGTAAGAAATTTTTATTATTCCAAATATTTAACACTTTCGTATATTAATTTGATAATATTATACAAAATTGAGACACACAAGTATTAAATATTTAAGACAAAAGACTTCTCTCACAAACTTTTTTGATGGAATGACGGGAGCAATTAATTATTATCCAACAATACCGAAATATACAGCCATCTACAAAAACAAACCAGTTAATGTTTTTCTAAAGCTAATAAATTTTTTTTTTTAATTTAAAAAAGAACCGATCTCGATACATTATTTTTTCGGAAATTATTGTGACGACATACAAAAAACTACGTACAGACATCCGAATATCTGCGTAAATTTTTTTTTTGTCGAGTCTTTTTTTTAATTCACAACCTAAAATGAGTTTTCTTTTTAATTGATTATTTAGAGCTTTTTTCTGAATATAAGTCTACACATATCATCATTTAAGGACGTTCATAGACAAGAAAAAGACACCAATAGGTTATGGCTATTGGTTTCTTTTTCACGCACTATAGCTGCCTCTCTTTACAGACTATCGCTCACTTACTTCCACTCACGTAAAATATCGAAAGTCATTAACTTCAAACAATTTTTATAAAAAAATTTTTAAATAATCTTAAGAAAAGTACGATTGATATTTAATAAAACGTTCGCTTGAACGTCGGCCTGCATAGGGTTTGTATGTAAAATATACAAATTTTAAATGCTAATATTTCAAAATTTAGTGCCGCAAGAACTATTTAAAAAAAATCTCTGCGTATAGAGGATACTTATGAGTATGAGTACTCAAAATTTTAAATAAATTTAAGGAAACGGTTTTTTCTTGGAACGTCCTTAAGTACAATACGGTTATGATGGAGGCATTTTAAGATAAAAAAAAATTGGTTGACCTTGATGTGTTAAGAGTAAAACAATATCTCAAGCAGTTTGCTTTATAGAGCGTGCAATTATGAGATGACAGTTATAATAGTTGATTTTCTATGAAATTTACTAAAAATTAAATTAGAGGTACAAATAAAATATATACTGAAGTTTAAATTGTATTAATGGAAGCACGCTTGAAGTATGTTTTCATTTAATTTTATTTCCTGACTACGGTTTCCAATTAGTTTTCTCATTTGATTCACTTAGTTTCTAGTAGTTTGTTTCGCATTTTAGAACTCTCATTATTGAAATGACCAAAGCATACATAATCTATGGATGAGTTCACGAAATTGCATTTGTGTGTTGAAAATTGCATGTATGTGATGTAGATGACGGTTAAAACTGTATAATTGATTTCAAGAGTAAACTATGGAGAAATAGGTGGTTAGATATAGGACGGTAGGTACGTAGGTAGGTAGCCATGCTCTCATACCTATTTTCAGGATTATATCGAGGGCATAATGTGTTCAGGAGTGTTTCAAACCACATGGACATTGTGCAAATGGAAGCGTAAACAATGCTTGAGCTAGTAGCCCTCCAGCAACGCTTGAGTATTCTACCGTCACCTCCATTCGTCCTTCTCACTAGATATCCTTCCTTCTCCTATTCCCCAGCTTCTCTCTTGTTCGAACTATACATGTATGTGTTACCGATAATGCTCTATATATTTATACGAATAGATGTCAACACACGCGTTGGAGTTGACATTCAATCGCTTTCAGCTGAAGCTTTTGTTTGTCACCAAACTAGTTTGATTGTTCTGATTGAATAAGTTTTACAACCAAACTCTTCTTTTATTGTACACACGTACAAGAACTACCTCAGTTACTCGTGGGAATCTCAAGTTTCTCTTGTTTTACTCACACTCAAACAACGAAGAATCGAAAACAAATCTTTATTATAAGTTTTTTAGTCTTTCACACTTCTCAAGCGTTAGTTTGTCGCTATGGAATTTGCGACTGCTTCCATTCGGGTAGATTATTGGCACAAGTTTTAACTTCAATTTTAGTTCAAAGAATAATATTAACTAGAAAATGTATTATGGACAGATTTAATACGATTTCCAGTCAATTTATTAAAATTATTATTGTTATTATTCATTTATTTAATTGGCCATGAAGTCGAAACTCCTTGCAGCCATCCAAAATTGATACAAAAAAAATCTTAATGTAATATGAATATATAAAGTAGTGTGTTAAATACTCAATCACTCAATCATCACTAATTCTATAACAATGAATATTATGATCTATCCGATATTAAGAAATATTGATAACAAGCAGTTTGAAACTCCGTAAAGGTCGGTAACGTCGTACAATCAGCTAGCAATTGATTTCAAAATTTAATCGAAGATATCAAGAATGATTTCTCATACTTCGCTGAGTGATAAACCGGCAACTCAAGATAGTCTTGACGAATCTCTCCAAAAATCTACACGAAAAATAAGTTGGAAAATTTTAAATCCATTAAAGGGGGTGTCCTGATCTAGAGTCAGAAATATTAGATGATTTTTCAAGTGCAATTAGAAAAAAAAATATTTCTACAACCCATTTATTCCAAAAAAATCTATTCAAATTTCAAGGATATATAAAAAAATATCGATGGTACACCCTAAACAGATAGCTAACACAAAAATTGATCATCCAAAACAACACGAATACTTGGTTTAAAAAATTTTTCTTCGCCTTTAAATCATTTTAATTCAATTCATTTCATATTTAATTCAGTTATTTATTTAATTGAATATAGCTCAACATCTTGTATAAAAAACAAAGCTAAGTATGTTTAATAACTCGAAATAGCGTAAAAAATGAAGCAGACCGTGTTAAAAGCCCACAAATGAATATTTTATAGCATACAAATTTTATATCACCATTTCACAATGTGCAGTGTTTTATGTGGTCCATTTTTACACCAAATGTACACTTTTATGGTATAATAAGTACTTACATTGACATTCATAATAAATACACCTATCTTCATGGAGAGAAAAACATAGAATTTATTCCTATGTAAAAGGTAAACATTACCATGTTACAAAGTGACGGAAATTCTTGTGAGAACCCTGTGTAAATTTGATAATAAAAATCTTAGAAATTGTGATAAAAATATGAACAATTACTCATTTAATGCGGAATTAAATTCTGAAAATAATGTTGTTGTTTTTTATTTTTTTGATGGAAATTTTAATTTGTTATTAACAAAAACATAACCAAAAAAAAGTCTTGACTCCCGAAACTCTAGCTTGAAAAACAATAATTTTTTTTTAATATTGAAAATAGGGTTCCGCGCGACTTTTGTCACACGGCCGCGCCGATGCTAAAATACGACAGCAGTTGCGCGGAACCCTATTTTCAACATTAAATAAAAATCATTGTTTTTCAAGCTACCGGGGTCAAGATTTTTTTCCAAAAATTTTCTCCTCTCTAAGGATGTTTTTTCTGATTTTTAATATCACCAATAGTTATTGAGTTATTTACAAAAAACTAAGATTTTTTATTTTTATTATATTTTTTGTTAATAACAAATTGAAATTTTCATCAAAAAAATAAAAAAACAACAACATTATTTTCAGAATTTAACTCCGCATCAAATGAGTATTCATTCATATTTTTATTACAATTTCTAAGATTTTTATTAACAAATTTAGACAGGGTTCTTACAAAAATTTCCGTTACTATGTAACATGGTAATGTTTATCATTCTACGTAGGAATAAGTTTTATTCTTTTCTCTCCGTGTTATATGTATACTTATGAAAAGTGCAATCTCTTTTGATATGTTTTCGAAGCCGTGCATAAAGATCAATTTCAAATATCAGTGAAAATCATGAAGTTCAAAGCTGTCTGAAGTATAAAAAATTGCATATTCCATTTCAAACTTCGCAAATGCAAAAGTATGTAAATTGAAAAATTTATATCATAAATTTTATTATAAAAATTAAAACCAAAATGTTAAAGCATGCAAATTACCTCTACAAAATAGCAACGACATATTTTGTTTCCCTCAAAGTATTAATTCTTACAGGATATGATAATGATTGCCAAATTTTAATAAATTGTCAGATAACGCTACATGAAAAAAAAAAAATGTGTGGTAAAAAATGCAATTGTCATGTAACGATGATTTTCTATGTTTATTTTAGCATGACCTGTCATGGAGAATATTCATACAATGAAAGAGAAGAAAATAGTCAGTAACCGTTACGTCGAAAATTCAGAAATAATAAATTGTTTCAAGAAACAAGGAAAATTTATGAAAATTTTAACTTTTGTAACATTGCTATTGTAAAATTGTTTTTTTTTTTTTTTTTTTTTTTTTTTTCTTTGGTGGTATATTAGACCTTGTATCATTTTAAGCAACATAATTTGTTCAAAAAAATTTACTATATTGTTTAGTATAAAATCAAAATTTGAATACATTAATGTATTCAGGAGTTCGGAACTGCCATATTTAATACTAAAAATTAAAATGTTTTTATAGTAATTTTTATCACAATTTTCTTTCTCTCTACTCTTAAACAAAAAAAAGTGTCTCGAATGCGACAAATGATAAATAACAAATTAAGTTTGATGTAGAACTGTTTTCCATCGGCTCTAAAAATTTACAAAATATTTTCTTTCAGATTCTAGCATTTTGAAAAAATTAGAGTCAATAGATAAAAAATACTTTTTCCACCACTGCAGCACTTAGCTTTGTCTGTCATCTTGAATTTATTCCTCATTTGCTTTAGGAGCGTAATCTAGTATTTGCACCTAAGAGCAATTTGACGTGCGTACATGCATACTAACAGCACCATCACTTTAGATTACTACTGTACTATTGGGTAACGTTACATCAAATTATAATAATCCTAAATTAATTAAATGTAAGAAGTACATTGATACGACAATAACATATCAGACGAGACATATTACTACGAGATAGGCATGTAATGAAATTACGATATGTATGGTGTAAAATATAGGTAGAAAAAAAAAAAGATAATTACTTGGTTATACAAAAACATTCAAGAAAATTTTTCAAATTTTCAATGATTTTTTATATGTTTCATTTTGCATTTAGGTGGAGAATGGTCTTATCGGTTTAAAGTAAAGAAAATTATCTTTTGATCTTCAAAAATTAAACTCAGAACAAAATGAAAATTTGTCAATTTTCACACGTTATTTTTTTTGGCTTGAAGAATTTTTTCTCAATTAACTGATGCATGATTCAGATAGTTTGTTAATCTAGTACTGATTGATGAATAATTTTTAAAAGCAAATATCTCATTTTCTAGGGTAAATTTAAAGAAGGTGATTTGAGTCGATTTAAAAGAGATTTTCAAGATTTATCGACTTTGTTCGGACTATTTTTGAATTACTATCGCAATGATAGGAGGATTTATTAACTATTAATAATTTAATTTATTTGAAAACAATTATTTGATTTATTAAATTTTAATAGATATTTTTTAACATTCAATAGATATTTATTTGAGAAGCAAGTACATTGACTAATAGTTAATAAGTATTTATTAATAGTTAACAAATATTTATTAACAGTTGATAAATATTTTGTTGAGTGATTTTTTTTCGCTTAAGTGAATTGCAATGTCATATGATGTGAAGATTGCTTGTAAACAAAAATCATTTTTATAAATTATTTGCATCAACTATATTACATTATAACGTTTATTGTAGGATACCGAATCCTATCACAGCTCATCATTATCTTTTATATTTTTAAATATTAAAAACGTTAGTTTATTTAGTAAATTGAATTATTAATATGTATTCCAGCTGTAGGGTAATAATAATTGTCAAAAGAAAATTGCTATTTTTTCTTTTGATTTTGCATAAATATTTGTTAACTGTTAACAAATATTCAGTAACCATTAATAAATATTTATTAGCAATTAATACATTTTACTTAAGAAATTACTTATTAACTGTAAGTAAATATTTATTAAATCCTGTGATATTAAGAAATCATTTATTAACAGTTAATAAAGCTTATTAAATATAAACAAATCCTCCTATCAGTGCGTGCTTTACAAAAGATTTACAAAATAGTGATGTTTTAGATAGTTTAGAGTTTTTTTGCTTCTCTTAGATCGTTATTTTTATTTTTCTATTTTTGGTACTAAATAAATGCATACAATAAAGCTTTGGCGAAAAAATCCGCATTTCAAAGAAAGTCCATATTCCGACCATAGTGTCAATTTTATTTTTTTCACCCTCAAGAACGATTAAAAAAATGTAAATCGAAATAACTTTTTACCATTTTTTTTTAGTGAATCGATTTTCATGGGAAGACAAATGTTTTTATGATTTTTGCAGCTCAATGCGTTTCCATGAGCTCTGTAAATTTTCAGACCAATACGCCGAACATTTTTCCAGGCCGACTAATAGAAGTTTTATAAAAAGATTTTCGCAAGTTATACGATATTTATTGATGATACCTCAGAGCTTTCTACAGCTGCTATATTATGTAATACTGATTACGTAAAAAAAATCTTCATTGATGAGATACATTAATGTAGCATTTAAAAGTTTAACATTCAAGTAAATAACGATCGATTCATTCATTTTTTTTAAAAGTTACATTTATTATTCTACCAATTAATGAAATTCCTGATATTCTTTAAATAAGCTTTCATACCAGTGAAATAAAAAATTTCGGTTAAGAACATGTAGTACAGTCTGACGTAGGTAATTCAGTCTGGACCAGTGACAATAAATGCCAATTGAATACATCGATTTGTTTGTTTATTTGAAACATATGTAAAATACACTAAAGGAGGTTAGCCTGACTTCAAATACTCTCAACACTGCTTAAAACAATTAAACTAGATAATTTATTCTTGACACTTTTTTGCGGCCTATATGAAAGTATAGTTAATGAAATTTTTTGTTAACAATTAGTTTTCAACCCTAACCTACCTGCATTCTAATAATTCTGACTCATAAGTAATTTAAACTAAAATGAAGAATTACCAAAAAATTAAATCAATCTCAAAGATTAAATTGGTTGTACGTTTATTCGTAATTTCTGTATAGTAAACTTTATTTA
>JZSA01000570.1:0-14941 GCA_000956155.1 Cotesia vestalis | reverse complement strand
TAACTTTAATAAAAATCAATTTTTACAATCTTTTTTTTTTTTTTTGAATTGATTCATTATTCATTTGCGAACACAAGGAATGCAAACTGTAGTATGAAACCGTTTCATCTAATTACAATAAATTTTTTTTGGTTGGTCTGAAGAAAAATTTTGTTGTCTTTTAGCAGCCATGTGTTATTATTTTGTTTTTTACAGCTTGAATTCAGCTTTAACTATATCCATACTATAGCATAATACTGAATGTCTGTAATGTAGTGTCAATTTTTTTTGTCCGATTCACGCGGAAAAATTCAAATGAACTTGAGTTTAATTATACTTTAACTTTCAATCAATTTTTTTTCTTTCTGTGATGAATATTTTATCTACTTTAAAAAATTTATAAATAAGACGCGCTTAAGGCATGCACATTTGGATTTTTCAAACTTTTTTTAATAATTACTTGGTCAAAAAGCGTTCCAGTATCTTGTTCAAAATCCAAATATTCGCATGTCCTACATATTCTTAACACACTATGTAAAAACAGTTTACGATTTATTGATTGTTAAAATCGGAATTTTTCTTTTAATAATTCATACATTTCGCTCAACTCTATTGGTTATAATCATAATCAATAATCACGGTTTCAAAAGTATACCGAGGTGTTTCAAACTCATTTTAATTTTCAGTAAAATAAAAAAAAAAAGCTTAAATTAATTTGACTACTAAAAATTTTAATAATTGAAATTGATTTGATGAGATTTTTTTTTTATTGTTGAATGCAGTGTTTGGAGTCTTGTTAAATTAAAAGCTTTTAGAAAAGTTAAAAGGGTGTTTGATGAATGGACAGTTTGATTCTAAATAATCAGTGGAAACTTCTTTGTTTGATGTAATTTTACAAAGCTTTGCAAAGTTGGAACTAAAAAAAGAGTAAATACTCCATTAAACAGAAGTATTTAATTAACCTAATTGGTCGGCGGGTATTCTGCATGGAAATCTTTTAAAGATGTCGCATAGAGACACAGCGACGATAATTAAATTTCATGTTATTAAACAAAAAAGTTTATTTAATTTAATTAAGAGAAAGACATCAAGGTGTCAGCTTCGAGTGAATAATAAACTGGGTCATAAAATTATTATAGAGAAATTAATGAATTTAAATCAATATTTAGTTTCATGAAATAAATGGGAAATAATAGAGAAAAGCAAATAAATTTGCTTTTACCGTATTTATTATTTGGAAATATGTATCTTTATCATTATTATTAATTATAAAATTTTCTTCATTTTAGTGAATTGCTTGTTTTGTTTATATTTGATGCTTTTTGATAATTAAATATTTTTATTAATTAAAAAATTCAACGCAGTGTGTAATCACTTGATGTTTGTAATTTACAACGTTACTTTTAATGCTCGGGTGAATTTAATTATTAAAATTGATGACATTTTTAATTAAATAATAATAATTTCGTACATTAGTAATAGAAAACATTTGATGAAATTTTTTTGATTGAGATAGTTTGAAATGTTGAATTGTTAGGCATAATATATTTTAGACATTCTTAAAATTTGAAAATTGTTCATGAAGACACTAATTAAACTAAAATTTGAGACAAACATATTGCCTTCATCTATAACGTCGATATTATTTCTGTTGACAAGGGGTCAAACAAATTTTAGCAGGATAAATTCAACTAATAGTAATTAGTTACCTTGTCTTCTAACTTTATAGCATTAATACATAAAAGCTGCTATTACAACATTTTTTTAATTTTAAACCGATAGACTTTTATCAAAAAATCATTAACGAATACATACTTACAATATATAATAACATAAAAAAATGAAAAATATGCTTTAATAAAAACTGCAATAAAATGTAGATAATTTTCAATGAGTTTAGTATAAAAATAGAGTGATCAAGAAAAAAAATTCATTTTATTGTAAAAAAGCTTAGGGTCCTTTACATCAATTATCATAAATATTTTATTGAAAAATGTTGGTAAAAGTAAGGTCATTGCATAAATATCTTAAAAGCACCCCACGTTTTTTTACTAGAAAATGATTTTTAATCACTCTATTTTTATATTAAACTTATCGAAAATTATTTTCTACATTTTAGTTTGCTTTTGTTAATAAAACGTTTTTTTTTTCAAACTATGATTTCTTTTAATTGTAAAACGTACAAATCTCCCTAGTTGATCCTGCCAGTAGTCATATGCTTCTCTCAAAGCTATGCATCGCTTAGTACACGCGCCTTAGTACTCGGCGCAAGCACTACTGTGTCTTCGGATTACAAAAACCGCTAATCCTGAAGATCCTGGTCAAGATAATGAGACAAACTTACTAAATTATTGTATTGTCATCGGTCCTTGATAATCGTGCAAAGTTTCGAACTAATTTGACGTTTTGAAGTAGGTGAAAATCACGTTCAAAAATTTTGTTCTACGTTAATACAAGCGTGTTAAAAATAGCATGTTAATTACTATTCCAAACGAACAATATGTTCTAGCCCATGTATTAGCATTCAAATTTAATTAAAAATGAAAATACTAAACTTCTAACAACCGTAAATTAATTAAATAAGTTATTAAATAGATTCATAAAAAAACTAAACTATCTAAACAAAAAAAAAAAAGCTTATACTAACAATTAAAACTTCAATTTATTTGTCTTTCTCAGCGTCTCTCGAAACTTTTTGATCTGGCTAAAGAGGTGATGTTTTGTAGTGAGTTTGCAAAGAGTATAAAGACTCTGTTTTACTTAAATTAGTGGACGTCGGGTAGTTTGATCCTCTCGGCAGTCTCAACACGTGAGAATATATAAACTCTCTTTATCTTTATCTCTTTCTCTTTCACTTCCTCTTCTACTCTGATGGCGTTTAAGCGTGGTATGATGCTTTCTCTTTTCATTTCCCGTAGCAAGTTCATAAAACCCTTGATGAACTTGCACCGGCTGTAGCCACGCGAGTGCTGCAGTTGAAAGCTAGTCAATATAATGACCATACCAAAGGGTTTATAGAGCTATGAAATATATTAAAAACGGAGAAAGAAAATATTTAATTAACAAAGAAAATAAATAAATAAAAAACAGTGTTTTTTCTCTCCATGTAATTTACAAAGTCAAAATTCCTTTTGCGTGTAAAGGTAAAATTAAAAAGATCATATTAATAAAAGATCCTCCAATATTTCCTGACGAAGCGAAGTAAAATTGCTCGAACGGTCTTTTTCCATACTTCTTTCTTTCATCTCGCATCTCATGCAAATTTTTTCTATATCCAGTTCCACGAAAATTCTCAATATAGAGTGTGTAAAAAAGGAAAGTAATTTCAGTAAAATGAAAAGAGAAAGAAAGAAAGAAATAAAATTAAAAAAACACCTAAGCAAGAATAATAAAACGAGAAAGAAAAGAATAGAATGAGATTCACGAAACTCTCGAGGGCACTTCTTGCGGTCGAAAGTTAAATGCGACGTGAAAAGTACTATCCGAGCGCATAGATATCGAAAGCCTTTTCAAATAACGTGGCTACGGGATACTTCTTCGGTACTTTTATTTTTAATTTCATTTTTTACCCTTACTCTTCTTCTCTACTCTATGTCCTACATTCATAGTCGAGTCGGAAGGTACGGTACTGTAAAACATGTACAGAGTTTCAGAGAAACTCCAAACAACAACAACAACAACAAATACACATATATACCCATACTTAAATTTATACACAGAGAAACTTGCAAAAAACCCTGAAATATAAAGTTAGGCAAACCGAGACTAGCATGGAGAGAACCAGCAGAGGACAACGCTATGAAGTTGAGTGCTGTAAGAAAGGGGACATACGAGTGTAAGAAACGCTCTGAGGAATCATATGCACCTGCGGCAGTTTCTGCGACAGTTTGATATACGAGCACGTTTTCTCGGAAAATCTACAGCGAGATAGATATCAAGCCGGGTTGTTGCAAAAAAATATTCCTCACCATAATCCTTCTTCTTCGCGTGTAAAAATTTTTTTCATATTCACATTTGTTATAATAATATAATGATAGTAATTTTTTTTGCTATATTCACTAATAACCTGAACAGTAATAAATTTTGTGAAATTAAACTCAACGCAATTGTTTAATTTGAGGGTCAACATGGAAAAAATATGAAAATAATGAAAAACTATAAAATCACTTTTAAATCGTTGATCAAAACTTAAAATTCACGAATTTTTCAAAAATTTTATAATCAATTCTTGATCTATACCAGCAAATAAAAATATACTATTCAAAAATTTGACGATTCTTTTAATATTAGTAGAAAGTTTTAACGTGACAAATCGAAATTTTTTTGATTCACGAATTGAAAAACTTATTGCTAATAATTTGTCAAAGAACAAATTATAAATAAAAATTTGTATAATTTGTTTTGTTGAAGAAAACCAGACGACCGTGAAACTAAACAATCACCGTTATTTAATTAGAATAATGGTAGGAACTGCACCTGTTTAATTTCTTAGTAAATTCCTTGCTCAGTTAAGAAAATTCTTGTGTCTTGGAACTATTTCCGTACAATTCCCATTATTTATTTTTTAATATAATAATACATTTAGCTGTAAATTGTGTTAACGTCTTTGATGATTAAGGAATAGTTAGTAATATTGTTACGATTCATTGTCACTCAATTTGAAAGTAAAAAATAAAAATGAGGTAAAGTATTGTAGATTTGAAATAACACGCGCGACTTGTCACAAGCTCGATCGCGAACTAAAAGCTACAACGTCGCTCCGACCGACAGCGTAACAGAACGTACGATGACGCAGGACGTACTGAAGGGTCGCGCGTCGCGAATATCAGATACATACACCATACCGTACTCGGTATCAGCTATATACTGCTGGACGTTGTTATATTACTTCTCTACTACTGAGTAAGTGAGAGACGGAAAAGAGCGGCGCCGATGGGACGCTAAATTCGTCGCTTGGATACCACGCATGCGCAAGTTCAATTCATCCCCTCGGTTTTGCAAGTAGTATTACTCGGTTTAAATTATAGTGGGTTTCCTAAGAAGAGTCAGACAAAGAATACAGCTGGTAATTTCTGTTTTTTGTTACACGGCATATTTATGAATTATACATTTATCGATGTATGGTTTTATTTGAGTTGTTTAATAATAGTTCAATAGAACCTAATTACTGTCGCATAAGTTATAATAATGAGGATTAATTTTCACTATAAAAATGTAATGATTCAAATTTTCGATGAATCAAAAATAAAAATAACTGGAAAATAGAATACAATAAAAAATTTTGTATATTGAAAAAAATGTCTGTAGATAAAGTATGCATGAAAATTTTAAAACATTAAAATATTAAAGTAACATGAAAAATATACTCTCGATAATTGCCACAATTATAAAAGTTACAATTAAGAGAACTAAAAGATGAGCACAGCGATTGAAAAAATAGAATTAAAGATCAATAGTTTCAAATAATGAACAAAAAATTTTCAAAAAGTTTTCTGTGCTCAATAAAAATTCTTTCAATTCCCATAAATACTAAACAAATTTTTTTTTTTGCTAATTAATAAACTTCTCCGTAAAAAATTTTGTATAATTGTTTGAATTTAACATCTTTTATTATCTCTCGTGCAAAAAAAATTCTGATTCAAAATAAATTTAAGATTGAAATTCATATTTTGACACAAATCTGAATTAGTTTTGAGATCAATCCAAATTTGAAATTGATTTATAAATAGAACTTAGCACTCCTGTAGAAATTTCTATTTCGCTTTAGAATTTTAATAAAGAATTAAGAATATTTTATCCTAATTATTTTCAAGTCTTTATTAATATTCTAAAGCAGGATCGAAATTTCTACAGGCGTGCTAATTTCTATTTACAAATCAATTTCAAATTTGGATTGATCTCAAAACTAATTCAGATTTGTGTCAAAATATGAATTTCAATCTTAAATTCATTTTAAATCAGAATTTTTTTTGCACGGGCTGCAGAATTGTTCGAATTGATAACATTTTTTATTTGATTAAAAAAATCTATTCTTTTATTTGTCTATCATATAGTAAAGATAGAAATTAATATTCTTTTGTCAAAAAATTAATAAATTTGAATCGTTCTTATCAACAAATTCATGAGCCTAGACTTTCTTGTCTAGATGACAATTTGTATTCTCTCAATGTACCGTTAGTTGTTAAGTAAAACAAATTTAACATTAATTTTCACACAAAAAATGTGTAGATTGCTGGAAAAATCATTGCTTTGAAAATCATTTGTCTAAAGGTTACTTTTATTTAAATTAAAAACTGCACAAAAACCATGAAAAAAGTTTAAATTTGACCATATTGCGGTTCTTAATTCAAACAGGTGAATAATCCTTTTTTTGTTTTGCGAATTGATAAGTAGGATTAATATAAATCTACAAACCATAGAAAAAAACATAATAGGCATTTTTAGTTTTAATTCTTAAATTTCAGAAATTCAAGAGGACAAAATTAGATCATTTAAGCAAATGTACAATTTTTTTTTAAATAAATGTAAAATAATAATTTCACAGGTAAAATTTTTTTAAATTAATGACTTAAAAAATTGATTATAAAATAATCGGTGGTGTTCTTCAATTCGCGATATCTTTTATTAACAGAAAATGAAAGAAAATTACTACTAGAATCTAATTTGCGCGCGCCTGACTATAGACTTTGCATATATTTTCATGTTTATGACATATTTGACCAATCACGTTACGAATAGTTTGCAACACATATTTTTCATCTTAATTTTATTATAGGGTTGTGATACTCAATTGGGTCTACGACAAACTTATACGGTAAATGAATAGCTCTCCTTGAATCTTCCATTTTTTTTAAGGAGCACATAACTTTGTTTCTTAAAACGATCCTTTCTATTCTCTTAATAATTTGTTCTTCAAAAAATAAAAAGTCTTCGTGGCTAGGAACCATTTTTCAAAAGCATTTATTAATGCTTTATTTTATACTTATAAACGTATTTTTATCCTTTATTAAAAAATTGATGTGACGTTTTCATTGCTGTCGCTTTTCGTTGCTATGGTGACCACTTTGGCAACGATTACCATGACGAGAATTACCATGGCAACAGTTACTATAGCAACGATTACCATGGCAACGGTTAAATATTAATGAGTAAAATTTGTAAAAATATTGATTAAATAAATTGTCGATAAATAAATATTTCGACAAAAGCGCGCAAAGAACGTTCAATTTTCTCGTGTTATTAAAAGATAAAATTAAAAAATCATAGTCAAGGTCATTGTCATTCTATAATCATCATAGTGAATAACTTTCTTCATTAATTCTCCTGGAATTAAACTTTTTTTATATTCATGAACTACCTCTTAGATTGGTAGAAATTTTGCGATCAAAAAATTCATCTATCCTCTTTTTCCTGCAGGTACGAGTGAACCAAATGTGCGCTTGTTCACTAAGTCCTTCAAAATCAACTTTAAAGGGTCTTGCCTTCAATCTTCAAACCTATATTTCGTTATATTAAGTAAAAACATCTCGGGGTCACCATTTATTGTTGCATAATTATTGGCGGCAGCGAAATGTAAACTACGTATCACTCTACCCAGTTGCACTCTTGATTAATATATTCTTTGGAACAACTGTTAGTGAATTATTGAGGATATAACCGATAATGGGTAGCAGGATAGTGAGTCGTCATTATTACAGACATTTATAGATTCTCGATCTTGCAAAGCGTGTACCATAATTTATCCAAGGGAGAGAAATGGCTCTTCTCAAATGTGTATATCAATAGAGCAGAAATATATAATTAGTTATGAATTAAGACTATATCATTGGAATCTAGGGAAAGGGCTGGCTTAATTTTGGCCCCCTGCTAGTCGAAAGATAAATTTCTAATTGCAGGATAGTTTGAATAACTCGTTTGTTTAAATACATGTACTTGGTTTGCAAACATTATTATCAGATAATAGTACGTCGGTCTATAAAAAAATTTGCAAAAATACCTTAAGCATTGGAATTTAAATTAAAAAAAAATATATTTATCCAATTTCGGAAAAATTAAATTTTTTTAGTTAAACATCATGAGTTTGTACTTTTAAACAGATACTTATAAACAAAAATTTTCAGGATTTGTAAAAGATGTAATTTAATGCAAATAGTAAATAAATTGTAGATTGGTGACAATTTAATTTGAATATTTTTAGAAAATTGAGTTACTAAGTAAAAAGAGAAACAAATTTTTCGGAAAATAAATTAAAAATTTTCTTTAAATAATATGAAATGTAAATGCAATTTTTGTTGAAAACTAATGAGGTATGACGAATTATTGATATAATTTAAATATTTTTTTCAAAATCCATGTTTTATTTATCTTAGTCTTTTTGCTTTTAAAAATTCAGTACTTTTTTTTCAAAGATCCCAACGTTTTGAACGATTTTATGACAAATAGAAACAAAAACAAATTCATACCTACTTTTAGCACAAAACCCTAACCAACTGCCGTAATACGCCCTTCTAGCTTTGGGGTTGCGATCCATACTTATAAGTATGATTATATATGAACGCTTGTTTTCATGTATTGATCTTTTTCGAAAGGCTTTATTTTAATTTATTTTGTCACTCACAGTATTTTCTTATCAGTAAATATTAATAAAAACTTGTTGAAAAATTTATAAAACATTCAATTATTATCAAAAAAATCAGATTTGTAGATTTTGAGCAAAAACTGCTTGGAAAGTTTTTAATTCAACTTAAAATCAAATACTGCAAAAAAATTATAAGGCAAGTTGTGTATGGTTTTATTGTTATGCATATATATCATTCTTTACTGCATTTATAACTTTTTCTGAACGACTCCACTTTGCCTATTCCCCTCCTAATTTCGTATGCTACCCTAAAATGATTTATTTCCCAGAACTTTACGATAATAGCTATTGAACATTGTCCACGCACATAAAGTGTTAATGTATATCTTTTATTATAATTATGACTGGTTATAAAAAGTTAATCAGTTATTACATTTATTATATTGAACTCTATACGGAAAGAACAAGATGACACTTGATATCATCCCAGATATTACTAAATGATATCTGTAGTGAAAAAAACTTTCAGATAGTAGCTAGAAAAATTCAGAATATACTGCGTGATATCTAGATTATACTCATTGTAATCTAGATTATACTAGTTACTATCTGAAATTTTTTTTCACTCAGTATTATCTGGAATGATATCCAGTGTCATCTTGTTCTTTCCGTGTATATAGTTGTAAATATAATCATTGTCGTTCAAATAAATTAGAAAATCCTTTTAATTTCTTTGAGCGGGGAATAAACTAAGGCAGGGTGCTATGGAGTGTTCGCTTCTTGAGCTGACAGATTATTATCCATCCTGGACAAGAAATAAGAATTTTGTAATTGAGGCAAACCTTTAACTAGAAATTGGAATTATTGAATGAAAAATCACGAAACTTGTCAGGAATACGTAAATAATAGTACCTCGTAAATAGATTCTTTTATTTTTTAATTTTCTCATTGAAAAAAAATAAAAAAATGATAAATAAGTAGGTAGTATTTGCGCGTAAATATGATTTATCTCAGAACTCATCACATAGTCAACTAAATAAACTTTACTATAACGAAATTACTAATAAACGAACAACCAATTTAATCTTTGAAATTGATTTAATTTTTTGGTTACACTTTATTTTAGTTCAGATTACTTATAAGCCAGAATTATTAAAATGCAACGAAGTTAGGGTAGAAAACTAATTATCAAAAAAAAATTTAATTTACTATACTTTTATACTTTTATGTTGGCCGAAAGAGATTATCAAAAGTAAATTATTTAGTTTAATTTTTTTGAGCAGTGTTTAGTCAGTCTGATAATTTTTTTCAGTGCATTTTACATATATTTTTAATAAGAGCGACCGCGTGGCCGAGCGGTTTAAGTCTTAAACTGTCCGTACAACAGTCGCTCAGGCGTGGGTTCGAGCCCTGGCAGTCGCAATTTTTCTGCGATTTCCAAGGCTTGCTCCCTTGCCGACTGTATCCTGGCCAGGTTTCTGTGGTTTCCTCGGTCACTGTGCTAAGGGTGGGGCACAGGCGAATGCGGGTACAGACTGTAAGACGGCCACAGCTGCGGATAGGAGGTTAAGATGTGTAGTTCGGCACATCAAAAAATAGTAGGAAGGGACGTAAAAATCCCACGTGTCTAGGCCAGAAGGCTGACGCGTAAGACTCCAAAAAAAAAAAAAAATAAAGTTGAATAAATTATAAAATGCTATTTTTTGTCAAAACATTTTCTATAATTAGAAAATAAATAAAACAAACAAAAAAAAATATATTTTTAATAAACGAACCGACTTATTTAATTGGCATTTGTTTTTACTGGTCGAGACTGAATTACCGACACCAGACTGCACACTACAAGTTCTTATGGTAAAATATCAAGTTATAAAATACATCGTGACGTTATCAACTAAATGAAAACATTAATTGGGGGCCATTCATTAATTACGTAATGGTATTGAGAGGGAGGGGGGGTGAAATTCATTCTTACGATATATTTCGTGAATCAAAATTCAATATTAAAAATCCAATTCCACTCTGGATTCCAAATAATTTCATTAATTTTAAATTGTACAGTCGAATTTTTATTTTATGTAATAATTTTTATTGCTTATTGAAAAAAAAAATAACTTATTAAAATTTCATATATTTTTACTGACATCCATGTTTGGTTCTATAGAAAAAATTATAGTACATTTTTCCGTGTATTATCGTATTTTTATTATTTAAAACATAAAAATTATGTCTTTTATTTAAAAATGATGGATCCACGTTGAACGGTAAGTTTTAGTGAAACTGATCTTTTCCTAACATAACAGTGTATTATTTAGAAGATCAAGATAGAATCTTACGTAAGAAAGGGGAGAGGAGGTTCCAGAAATCTTAAGTTTTTGGCTAAATTGTTAATATTTTTGCTATAATTATAACTATTTTTTTCAGGTATTTAATTTTTCAATTATAACAGAAATCTTTGAGTCCACACAGTATGGCGCTTACAGCTCAAGTACTAGTCTAAATAATGGAGTATCATTTTGCCATTTTTATTTTTCAGATTAGACTTACACTTTGCATCGACGATGTGTATTTTGGCTTCTGGTTGAGAATACTTTATTCGACGGTAACTTAGCTACAATATTACGTTACGAGCTTACTTTGAAACTAAAAAGTTAATGAAGGAAAAGAGTAAAATTAGTGTTAAAAAGTAAAGTTTATGTTTTCTACAAAATTCTAAATAACTAAAACACAGTTCTACAATAAGAATTAACTATTTTTTTTTTTTTTTTTTCGAATACTAAACAAGGTGCAGAAAATAAGGAATTAAAAATGAAAATTACCGCCAACAGGTGCCACTGAAGTAAAGTAAAGCTTTTGCTGGTACATGTCCAATAGCCAGCTTGAGAGAACCTGTTTTTCCACCTTACTCTTATTTTTCACAGGATCACAACGACAACTATGCACAAAAAAAGACTAAGGAAACTCAATAACTCTTTTTACTTGGGCGGGGGGGGGGGGGGGGGGGGGGGGGGGGGGGGGGGGGGGGGGGGGGGGGGGGGGGGGGGGGGGGGGGGGGGGGGGGGGGGGGGGGGGGGGGGGGGGGGGGGGGGGGGGGGGGGGGGGGGGGGGGGGGGGGGGGGGGGGGGGGGGGGGGGGGGGGGGGGGGGGGGGGGGGGGGGGGGGGGGGGGGGGGGGGGGGGGGGGGGGGGGGGGGGGGGGGGGGGGGGGGGGGGGGGGGGGGGGGGGGGGGGGGGGGGGGGGGGGGGGGGGGGGGGGGGGGGGGGGGGGGGGGGGGGGGGGGGGGGGGGGGGGGGGGGGGGGGGGGGGGGGGGGGGGGGGGGGGGGGGGGGGGGGGGGGGGGGGGGGGGGGGGGGGGGGGGGGGGGGGGGGGGGGGGGGGGGGGGGGGGGGGGGGGGGGGGGGGGGGGGGGGGGGGGGGGGGGGGGGGGGGGGGGGGGGGGGGGGGGGGGGGGGGGGGGGGGGGGGGGGGGGGGGGGGGGGGGGGGGGGGGGGGGGGGGGGGGGGGGGGGGGGGGGGGGGGGGGGGGGGGGGGGGGGGGGGGGGGGGGGGGGGGGGGGGGGGGGGGGGGGGGGGGGGGGGGGGGGGGGGGGGGGGGGGGGGGGGGGGGGGGGGGGGGGGGGGGGGGGGGGGGGGGGGGGGGGGGGGGGGGGGGGGGGGGGGGGGGGGGGGGGGGGGGGGGGGGGGGGGGGGGGGGGGGGGGGGGGGGGGGGGGGGGGGGGGGGGGGGGGGGGGGGGGGGGGGGGGGGGGGGGGGGGGGGGGGGGGGGGGGGGGGGGGGGGGGGGGGGGGGGGGGGGGGGGGGGGGGGGGGGGGGGGGGGGGGGGGGGGGGGGGGGGGGGGGGGGGGGGGGGGGGGGGGGGGGGGGGGGGGGGGGGGGGGGGGGGGGGGGGGGGGGGGGGGGGGGGGGGGGGGGGGGGGGGGGGGGGGGGGGGGGGGGGGGGGGGGGGGGGGGGGGGGGGGGGGGGGGGGGGGGGGGGGGGGGGGGGGGGGGGGGGGGGGGGGGGGGGGGGGGGGGGGGGGGGGGGGGGGGGGGGGGGGGGGGGGGGGGGGGGGGGGGGGGGGGGGGGGGGGGGGGGGGGGGGGGGGGGGGGGGGGGGGGGGGGGGGGGGGGGGGGGGGGGGGGGGGGGGGGGGGGGGGGGGGGGGGGGGGGGGGGGGGGGGGGGGGGGGGGGGGGGGGGGGGGGGGGGGGGGGGGGGGGGGGGGGGGGGGGGGGGGGGGGGGGGGGGGGGGGGGGGGGGGGGGGGGGGGGGGGGGGGGGGGGGGGGGGGGGGGGGGGGGGGGGGGGGGGGGGGGGGGGGGGGGGGGGGGGGGGGGGGGGGGGGGGGGGGGGGGGGGGGGGGGGGGGGGGGGGGGGGGGGGGGGGGGGGGGGGGGGGGGGGGGGGGGGGGGGGGGGGGGGGGGGGGGGGGGGGGGGGGGGGGGGGGGGGGGGGGGGGGGGGGGGGGGGGGGGGGGGGGGGGGGGGGGGGGGGGGGGGGGGGGGGGGGGGGGGGGGGGGGGGGGGGGGGGGGGGGGGGGGGGGGGGGGGGGGGGGGGGGGGGGGGGGGGGGGGGGGGGGGGGGGGGGGGGGGGGGGGGGGGGGGGGGGGGGGGGGGGGGGGGGGGGGGGGGGGGGGGGGGGGGGGGGGGGGGGGGGGGGGGGGGGGGGGGGGGGGGGGGGGGGGGGGGGGGGGGGGGGGGGGGGGGGGGGGGGGGGGGGGGGGGGGGGGGGGGGGGGGGGGGGGGGGGGGGGGGGGGGGGGGGGGGGGGGGGGGGGGGGGGGGGGGGGGGGGGGGGGGGGGGGGGGGGGGGGGGGGGGGGGGGGGGGGGGGGGGGGGGGGGGGGGGGGGGGGGGGGGGGGGGGGGGGGGGGGGGGGGGGGGGGGGGGGGGGGGGGGGGGGGGGGGGGGGGGGGGGGGGGGGGGGGGGGGGGGGGGGGGGGGGGGGGGGGGGGGGGGGGGGGGGGGGGGGGGGGGGGGGGGGGGGGGGGGGGGGGGGGGGGGGGGGGGGGGGGGGGGGGGGGGGGGGGGGGGGGGGGGGGGGGGGGGGGGGGGGGGGGGGGGGGGGGGGGGGGGGGGGGGGGGGGGGGGGGGGGGGGGGGGGGGGGGGGGGGGGGGGGGGGGGGGGGGGGGGGGGGGGGGGGGGGGGGGGGGGGGGGGGGGGGGGGGGGGGGGGGGGGGGGGGGGGGGGGGGGGGGGGGGGGGGGGGGGGGGGGGGGGGGGGGGGGGGGGGGGGGGGGGGGGGGGGGGGGGGGGGGGGGGGGGGGGGGGGGGGGGGGGGGGGGGGGGGGGGGGGGGGGGGGGGGGGGGGGGGGGGGGGGGGGGGGGGGGGGGGGGGGGGGGGGGGGGGGGGGGGGGGGGGGGGGGGGGGGGGGGGGGGGGGGGGGGGGGGGGGGGGGGGGGGGGGGGGGGGGGGGGGGGGGGGGGGGGGGGGGGGGGGGGGGGGGGGGGGGGGGGGGGGGGGGGGGGGGGGGGGGGGGGGGGGGGGGGGGGGGGGGGGGGGGGGGGGGGGGGGGGGGGGGGGGGGGGGGGGGGGGGGGGGGGGGGGGGGGGGGGGGGGGGGGGGGGGGGGGGGGGGGGGGGGGGGGGGGGGGGGGGGGTGTTATGTAGGAACTAGTTGTGTATAGACCGCGTTTTGAGTTTGGAACCGTGATTACCGACGTGTATGTTTTGAATAGAATGTTATACTGTATTAAGTTATATTGTTTATATTGTATGTTGATTTCGAACCGCGAATATGTGTGTAAAAGTGTTCTTATGTATTGTTTATATTGTTTAAATTTTGACTATATTGTTTATAATATTGTTTAACAAGATTCAGGTCAATAAATAGATTTTCTTTGATTTTATTAATTAAAATGAAGTGTTTCGTTGGTGTATATATTTCGTTATTTCGATATAAATCCCCGTTTATAACCCTGGACTCCGGCGAGCAAATTTCGAGTCGGAGATTTTCGTGAAAAATTTGTAAATGTTGAAACTAAAACCCGTTACAACATCTTTATTACATTTATTTTTGTTATACTCGCTCCAAAAGTTCAACTTTGGAGCGCTTAATGGCGTCCGTAAAGGGACTCTTTTCTACCCATACAAAAAATGAGGATCGGCCCATTAATGGGCCAAGCCAGGCAGCCGATTTAAAAGTATCGGCCAAGTATCCGAATATGTCGTCGGCCCAAGACTGGGCGAGTATCGGCTTGTAACGCCATCCCGATATCGGATCCTGTGATCGGCCGAACATAGTAATCAAGCATTGGCCGAGCATCGGCCAAGCATCGGCAAAGAATCCAATTTAAGCTAAAATAATTAAAAAAAATTTATTTTTGTTGTTTATTTTTGGATTATTATCATTCTGAGGTGTTGGGCTACTGGTTGATAAAATTTTATTCTGAAAAAACTCGGATGCGAAGG
>JZSA01000569.1:0-51008 GCA_000956155.1 Cotesia vestalis | reverse complement strand
TAATACGTATTGATTGTTTTCAAGTGTATAAATAATTAGCCAGAGCATCGGCCAAGCAATGGCTGATAATCAAATCACATACCATTATATTATAATAAATATCGTGCGGTAGCCGATAGTTTCCCTAGACTCGGCCAATACATAACGCCAATGCTTGGCCGAACATTAAAGCCGATGGTTTACCAAGGCTGGGCCGATACAAAACGCCGATACTTGGCCGAGCATTAGCAGCCGTGCCTTGGCCAATGAACGGAAATTGTTGAGCATCGGCAACTTTGTATGGGTAGAGACTCTACCATACCGTATTTTTTTCACGGTCTAGGCCGTAAAGTTTTACCCCTTCCTTTTTTTTACGAACTTTTCGAGTACACACAGACAAAATTGAGAGAAATTGTAAAAAAAGTCACATTCTAGTGTATCGACCAATGATTTTAAGTAACTTTTAAACAGTTACTATTGAGTGGCGCTAAGTATTTCTCTGCTGGCAGTTTATTATGAAGCAGACTTAATGTTAATAAAATAACAACAACGTCATAAATAAATATTAATAAAAAGATGATTGATATAAAATTAAATTTTTTTGCCCTTGTGAAAGTTTAGAAAATTTAAATGGCATTGTTTGCCTCCTATCCCTCAAAAGCTAAACTTATGGAGCGATAATAACAAAAAATATTGTATGTCATTCGGCTATTTAATGGCGATTTTGACAACGACTTTTTTTCGATATTCGGTTTAATGATTAAGACGCGAATGTTCGAAAACGAGCGTAAATTTCCGTCCTCGGCTACGCCTCGGACGTTTAAATTACGCCCGTTTCAAGCCATCTCGCGCCACAAACCTTGAGCTCATATCGAAATACCGTCGCTGTCAGAAAACCGCCACTTCACGGCCTTATGATATAAATATCTATTTTTCAAAGTTAATAAAGATTGGAATAACTTAAAAAAAAATTTTTTTCAAGCTTGTTAATTTTTTAATTTATAAAAATGTTTGAAAAATATATTTTTGACTATTATATTTATTGCTACCATAAATTTACCGTTAAATATACTAATAAAAAAAAATTCGATAATTTTTCAAGGATTACCAAGGTATTATATATTCAATCACGCTAATTTTTAATGAACTCATATAACTTTTTCAATTCGTCATACTCTCTATCAAGTATTGAATTTTTTATTAAAGTATATAATAATAATGATTGTAAACAGCACTTTTGCTTTCTTTGACTTCGATACTTTGGTCTTTTAAGTGCCTTTGAATAACCTACAAAAGCTAGTACTTCTTATGCACCGATTAGATAACACGAAAGACGAGTCTTGAAGAGTCATCTACAAAATGAAAGAGCTTTTTTTTTTGACAAATTTAAAGCAGTAGTGTAAGACAAGACTACTCGAGAAATTTCATATAGTCTAGTTATAAATTTATCAACATTTAGAACAAGACTAATGGGTAAAGTGACAAATAACTCACTTTTACACAAAGCATAAACGGGGTATTTACATTTGAATATCCCATTTAATAGTGACAGTGATGTGAATAATGATTCATTAGGTAATAATGTTCGTAGGTAGTGACTGAATTGACTTAATCACACCGATTAGACGGTGTATCAGGAGACTAGTCAGTTACAACGACGAGTACATTGTCTACTATGACTGCAACGTTGATGTCAATGGGGGCGATGTACCAAACGAAGTTTCGATTAGTACCGAGCTATATAACTAAGGTCACTGAGGTTCAATAGACCACGATAATTCTCTCATGACCCCATGACATTTCTAAGACACTTAAATTTTATTATTATTATCATAAACATGTAATCATCAATGTGAATAAATAATGAGTCATCTATTTTTAAGAAAGATATTTATAAATAGAGTAACGTAAATATTCAATATTATCGGAATAATCTGTTTAGATTTACATACAATTAATCTTGGACGCATTGAGATTAAAATTTACATCAAACCTTGTGCTTGTGACTTTGTTATGATAATAAAGATTGATTTTGATTATTAAAGCTATGTTTATCGGATAGAATGTATAATATAATTATGGATTGAAATTCTTAGTAAAAGTTAAGAAATTATTTTTATACCTCTTGCATTTACTGTGTTTTACTTTGGAAAATAAATTACACAGTAAAAAATTTTGTGTCAATGCGTCAAAAAATTTTGTGTTAAAAATTTTTGTGTTAAATATTTAACACTTTTTTGTGCTAATTTAACACTTTTTTATGTTAATTTAACACAATAAATGTTAAATTTACACATGGAAGTGTTAAATATTTAATACAAAAATTTTTAACACAAGATTTTTTGATGGAATGACGTGAAATTCTTTATTGTGTACGTGTAAATAGTATATTACGACCCTAGGCCAGAAAGTTGGATTTTCTGGCGCGTGGGATATAGATGCCGAGGCGAAGCCGAGGCATCTATATTCCATGCGTTAGAGCATCCAACTTTTTGGCCATGGGTTGTATACTATTTTTCTTGATCCCCATCCGAAAATACGGAAACACGCGGGGGCGGGGGGAGGCGCCGCCCGACTTTTGCAGAGCCGAGGCGAAGCCGAGGTTTTGCTGGTCGGGGCGGGCTTAAAAAAATATATCATCAATAATTTACAATTAGTTGCACGATCATTAAATCCTGAAATGAAAAATTGAGAATAAAAAACACATAAATTAATAAATTGTCTTGGTGCGGACAATTTCTTGAGCTTCTTGATCAAAATTCCTCAAAACCTCCTCCTCGTCCAAGGAATCATCAGATGATGAATCATCCATATCAATATTATTAGCACAACTGGCCATTAACACTTTCGCACTTTCACAACCTCCAAAAGTTTAACAAGCGAATGAATATACTAAACAGCATACTTGTGAATATAGCTATTGTACTAGCGAGCCAGAAAAAAAACGTAGTCCGCCAGAGCGCGCTGTAATTCAAGTAAGCCACAAAAATCGTACTTTCTGGAGCGAAGAGCTGCCAGAAAGTGCGTATTTTCGGGTAGGGGATCAAGAAAAAATAATTTTAATATTTATTACGTGTTTGAATTTACGACGGAATATATAAAGAAGAGCCGATGGATTGTTATGTTTTAGAATTGTTGTATTTGCAGTATTTTTCCACATTTTCTTTATAATTTAGATGTATTTCAGTTCTTCTTTATTTTTCTTGTACCCATGATGTCATACATACGATCGAAAAAAGGATTAGACTCGGAACATGTGACATAAACGGTTTATAATGTAGAAAAACATATTTTCCACGACTTCAAACTTTTTATTCTAATTCTACTTAAACAAAATTCTTGAGGATAAAGTTATTCTTAGTCGACTCTACTAAATTGTCGATTCAATGAAGACAAAAAAGAAACTGTTTATTTAATATTAAAATTAAAATGCGTATTAGATTATCGAGGTATATAAAGCTTATCCAATGTTCAAGAATTATAATTAACTATATTTTTATTTTTCTATGTAACCTGTTATGGTGACCTTGATCTTTTGGTGACACTTTCATTGTCATCTCATGGTCACGCAGTCATTGTCATCCCTTGATTATATTGGCATTCGTTAGTTGCCTCATTACGTAATCATTGTCGGCTTACTAATATTTGTAGCTGTATAAATAAATATGAGTGGTATGTAAAGTATGTATATCGATTCTTATATAAAGTCATTGATATGATCAATTATAAATAAATGATATGAACTGATGGTCTACACTTCTTTAAATCAAAAATAGCCTTTACATCAGAGATTAAAAATCAATACATTCCAAGCATTAGATAAAATATCGATTAAACTTTTAAATAGTATCATATCTACTTCTGAACAATTCTGTAACAACAGTTAAAACTTTACCAAGTGAATTAAAGCTGTTTTATCAATTTACTAAAAATAATTTTATCTGAACAATTAAAAATGACGCTAAAAATTTTCTCAAAACTTTTCACTTTTCTCATGGTACTAAATAACGTTCAACCTTTTAATTTGACCGACATTTATGATCTTAATTCAATAAACCATTTTTTCATTAATATCTCGACGAAAGTAAAAAATGAGTATCTCTCTAATGAATTAATAACTAACAGTGAAAAGAACATTATTTTGAACAAAATCGTGATTGATTTAATCGGAATGCTTACAAAATTAGACAACATAAAAAGTAACTTTGATGATAGTTATTTGGCCAAAGAATTCGATGGTTTGATGAAATCATTTGAAATTTATAACTTTAAACTTCGAGATTTTGAATCGAATTCATCTTTAATTGCGCGCATAAAAATTATAGATGAAAAACGTTCTACAATCGAAACTTATGTCAAATGGATAGTTTCTTTTCAGAACGATACTGAGTTGCAAAATTTGATAAATTTTTGTCCATTCATATCGCGAAGTATTGAACATTTTAATAGTGTTTTTCATTCTGATTCCATCGCTGAAGTATTTAATGAAATGATTGATAGTATTTCGGAGAAAATAGAGGTAAGTCGAAACACTAAATTATCTATGTTAAATTAAACCGTCGTTGGTCGCATGCATTTTCTAGTCGAGTTAGGTCACGTGATGAGCGTCGCATCGTCGTGTTATTCAAATGGGACAACAGCGACATATATTCGTGGCGGAATTTAAAAAAGTTTCTACCGCTCACTCGCGTAAAACATCGCTTTTCCATTTTCCGTGTTGAAAATTCAATTTCTTATATTTTATTTATAATATTTTCTAAAATTTTCAAAATAGTTCAAAGGAATTAATTTTTTTTCAAAATTTTCTCTTGACGTATTATTTAAAAAAAAAAAAAAAACTATAAAATGTAAAAAAGGCGGTGTTGCGCTCATATTTAAAATTCGAATTTTAGCAAAAATTAAAAAACACTTAATTGCAATTTTTAAAATATCTAAATACGTATTTTATAATTTTCAAGTGAATAAGAACTATTTTTATTATTTTTGTTCAATAAAAGAAGTAAAATCTTACTCTGCGGAATGAAGTCTATTTATAATATAATTTAAATCCGTCTCGGAGTGAATTTCACTCCTGAAGAGAATAAATCAATTAAATATCATTCACTCCGTATTCGATCCGAACATTTTTCACAGTGCAAATACTTTGAGTGTAAAAAGAAAAATAATCTTCCTGCTTTAGCATCGTCGTTTAATCTTAATTAACACTATTTAAACAGACTAATAAGTACAATATTTGTGATCAACGAAGCTCATTAAACGAAGGATGGTTTTTTTACTATCGTCAAACAATGACTGCCTTTCTCAAAAAAATGGTGATCTATTACTATTTCGGAGTTATAGACGCAAGATGTAAAAACGGTGATTGTAGTAACACATTAAAAAACTGTTATTCAAATTAAATCTTTATGATTATTAGTACCGATTGGAAATTAAAATAGTATCTTTGCTTATATTCTAGAACAAGAAAATGGTGCTATGACATTTTTGAAGACAAATTCAATCGAAATTTTAACGAAGAGTATAAAATCGTTAAAGCAGTTACAACAAATAAATTATTATATGTATCAATGTGATGCATTTGATCTCATAAAAGGTAATTATACTAGTACTTACAAATTGAGGCAAATAAGTAACTGCTCTTGAAAATATGTTGGTGTATCAACTTTCGATGAGTATATCTATGTTAATAATGTTGTTAATAAGAATGAAAATTTATTTAGGTAAGATCTATGGAGGATATTATGAATTGCAAAGGATGGTTCAGACAATGGTGATTAACGAAAGAGATTTAAGTACTGAGCAATTATGTCACCATAATTGTAAACTTGATAGAATGGAAGGTAACATAAATCATACAGAATGTAGAGAATTCTATGATTGTCGCTTTATGAGTTATGGTTTTCATATGTGCAATGTGAGTATTAAGTATTTCAGTATAAAAGAATGATTACGAATTGACGAGTTACTTATTTGGATATAGGAGAAAAAAGAAAGTACAAGACGTTATAAATGGTTCAAAAATAAACACGATATCTATTTTGGCCCAGGACGTGAAAAGAAATGTAACAGGAAAATTGAGGTACTCGGCAGTTATCTTGATTTTTTCCAACTGCGCCATTGTGATTACTGTGTATGCACTTGTGTGGCACAACCCAAGCGATCTAGTAATGTTGTCACGGCTATCAGTTTCAGACAACAAGTAACAAATATCTACCAAAACATGTTAAGTATTAATAATCATGAGAAGTGCAATTCATAAAAAACATAAATAATTATCAAAAACGCATTAACAATATTTTTTGTAGGGTTGTTGTCGGTGTACGATTTGTGAAGAAAGACTTCATGATCCATGTTCAAATAAAAGAAAGGCCACTGAGAAGACGTGGATTGAATGACTCAGGTACCTGGAAAGAGCTGGAAAGTTTTGATGTCAATGAGCAGACTGGAAGATTTTTTTTGATTAATAACAACACTGAAAGTCCACTGTTTGGTGGGATTGACTATGGACACCCAAGGATCATTAACTTTGATAATTTAATTGCACCTAAAGGATTTGTTGTAACAGGTGTTAGATTAGGATTCGTAGAAAACGCGCTTGATTATCGAAAACTCAAGACGAAACCTATTGAACTACAAATTAGAGTAACCCCATTCGATTATATTCAAGGACAGCTTATTGATCTTGATAAAACCTATTGGATAGCTCCGGAACATCGAAGTCATTATTTTAGGTATTGTTTTCTTTAATCTACTTTATCATACGAACTTTAATCGATATGATTAACTAATCCATTATTGTTTTTTAGAAATGAGTTGGTATTAGCTAATTCTGATGTTCCTACAAAATCTTTACAAAATGTAATTGACTCAAAAACAAACCAATTCATCAAATTTCAAACTTCGGATTTAAAGAAAGATGCAGGACAATCAACAGTGCCATTTTTTGATGCAGCAGAAGCAGAAGGCTACCCTAATTTTGCATTAGGAGGTATTGTAATTATTCATCGTGGGCAGAAAGGATTTGGTGGATTTTTAGCGTTTAGAATTTTTGAATTAGACCTTTCGATGTACTTTAAATCGTAATTCAATGCTTTTTTATTTAAGATCATATATAGTGTTTTACATTTATTGACTTCGAGGATAATTTTCAAAGTCGTTGATTGGGGCTTCACGTGAATAAAATGTCATCAAACTTTGCAAAAATAATCAGAATATCATTACAAACAATATGAGACTTCCTATTTTTACTAAAAAAAATTTTAAATACTATTAATTATTTTAAAATTCGGCGGTTTATAGTAGGTTATGGTTGAATATTAAAAAAAATTAAAATTAAATTTTTTCCAGCACTTTTTAGAAAAATCATTACCGTTATGTTCTAGAGAAACATCTAATGAATTGATTTCCATATGCTATTTGGTAATTTCTAATCTCATAAACTCAATCAATGCATTTAAAAAAAAAAAATTGTAAAAATTATTAAAATTATTGGAAATGTCAACATAAACATCTGTTATGTTATTTAAAATCCTGCCACTAGATGGTGGTAAATGTAAGTGGAAAACTGAAATTATTTTTGTGTTGTTGAAGTTTACTTTATTTTTAATTACTAGAATTTGAATTTGCGCGCGCAAGCGCGCGCCTTGACTATAGAGTTTGCATATATTTTCATGCTTTGATATATTTGACCAATCACGTTACGAATAATTTACTTAACCAATCACATCACGAATAAATTGGCTTCACATATATTTCACCTCAATTTTATATTAGGATAATAACTACCATTCAAAATCATATCTGGATTTACTTTAATCGCTTATTAATTATCACTGATTATTATTGATTATCTAATGAAGTACCAAAAAAATGTAATTTCCCCAAAAAATTGATGAGTGTTTTGGGACTTTTATAAATGATGTAGTTAAGAGAGTTAAGTCTGAGGTGTTCAGATCTGAAATAATAATACTAATTTTTTTTATTCTCCGAAGAAGCTCATCTCAAATTAAATTTTAATTGAATGTACTAAAAAAAATTAACTCGATTCAAGAAAAAAATGTTTGAACTACAAAAATAATTATAAAGAGCTTTATTCTGATTTTGATGGAAAAATTTTTGAACGGAGAAATTTTTCTTGATGTACGTAAATTTGACTTGATTCTACAATTTTTCACCTTCATTCGTAACAATGAAACTCTTCAATATTACTTTCTGGATTCAAAAATTTTTCTCTTGAATCAAGTTAATTTTTGTTTGACTTACGACGTGGGAGTTGACGTACGAGTTTTTATAAAAAAATAAAAAATTCAAAAAATATGACAAATCATTTTTTTATTCTCATATACCGACTGACATGGCTGTGTATAACTATATCAAGCCATAAATGGCCTGGTATAAAAATTAATCATAAGTGTCATCATCAGACAATTTTTCTAAAAGACTGATTAAGAGAATAATAACAATCAAGATGATGTTTATGATGACAATAATTACATTACAATAAATAAGTCACTGAGTTATTTCTTTTTGACGTAGTGTTCGTTTGAAATTATTTCGATCAAAGTTAATTGTGTCCAAATTGCTTTCATAAAATTATTTTAATCTATAGCCATAATATAAAAGTTTGAAATAAATCTATAATTGAGATCCATCAATTCTATTCAAATTGTTATTACCAGTTAATTTATACAAAGTTATATTGATTCCTGCGTAATTTCGATGAAAAAGAACATTCAAGTTATTTTTACTAAGCTTTTAATGTCTCTAAACTGCCGGACGTGGTATATATCTTCTTAAAATAGCTATCATCTATACATAAAAAAATTATTGGTTTTCGTATCCAAATATAAAATCAAAATAATTTATAAGGGGAGCAGTTTAATTGCTGATCAGTAGTTATGAATAAACAACTTTATTTTTGTCCAGTAAATCGGTTTTGAAAGATGTTGAGAATTTTGTCCAAGTTTTTAATATTATTTGTTATACTTCAAAATGTAGAATCTCACAAAAAGTTAAATGTCTTTCACCTCAAATCAATTAATATTTATTTCAATAACGTTTATGAAAGAATAAAAAGTAATTTCTTTGATGTTCAACCAATGATGCAGCGTGAGAAGAAAAACGTTTTAGAACGTGTCGCAAATGAATTTATCGATTCAATTAAAAAATTAGACCAAATTTTAAGTGATTCGGAGTATGATAATTGGATGAAAGATTGTAAAAATTTGATCAAAATATTTGAAGGGTACGCCTTAAAATCTAACAACTCTGTCTTGAATTCACGGTCAATTTCTCGTATATCTGCTATAGAAAATAACAGTTTTGTGGTAAATTCCTATGCCGCATTCGTAGGCTCTTATCCAGATAATGGTAGCTTGAAGAATATAATAGATATTTGTCCGTTTTTGCCTCAAATTTTAAAAAAATTTTACAGTGTTGTTTATTCTGATTCAATTATTGATGGATTTAACAACTTAATGGATGACATTCTGGCGGAAGTAGCAGTAAGTGTCAATATTTCTAAATCATGGTTTGTATCTAGAATAAAAATTTTGATAATCTACTACTCGTCAATACTTAATATATTAATTAATATTAATGAAATAGTTCATGTAATTTTATTCAAGAAATATTTCAACAGAAAGTGTCATAGATTAACTATTTGTTTTCTGTTTTTTAGAAGAAAGAGAACGATAACGCATGTGGTCAGAAGAGTTCATTGCATGAAATATGGTTCATCTATTATCACAGAGTGATGGTTACATTTTTAAAGAAAATGTTAATGCAATTTTACTTTGGAGTTTTTCAAGCAATGTGTAATAATGGTTAGTATTTTATAAACTTCAACTCGTCGTAAAATGTTCTATAATTTTTGATATTATATGTTCTGACATTACCCGTGGCGATATCACTTTCGTTGAAAAATTTCAATCTCCAGAGCTAAAAACAAGATACTTTGAGTTTAAACTTCCTTTTTTTAATGCCCTACAATTGTTGATAAGCTTAAAAAATGATGATAATTTTTTTCTTTTTTGACAGAGTACTTAAATAATACCATGAATTATTTTTGGTCGAACTTGTCAGACGTAGCCGAAAGAAGTGTTAAAACACAACAAGCCTTGCAACAAAAAATTAACTATATGTATCGTTGCGATCCATCAGATTTTAATAAAAGTAATAAACTTTTTAATATCATGTAATTATAAGCAATAGTGTAATATTTGAAAACAAATCATTGTTTAGATGGTAAAAATGAGGTCTACTATGAATTAGAGAGAATGATCCAAGTATTAATCGTCAATGAGAGAGATTTAAGTACTACGCAAACTTGTACAACGAATTGCGATGTTAAAACAATAAAAAATACTATAAATCATAAAGAATGTCGAGAATTTCGAGACTGTCGTTTTCTGACCAATTCTCTCAAAGTTTGCAAGGCAAGTTTTAAATTCAATTTTTCTGCACTTAAATATACTCATCCAATAAATATGAATTAAAATTTTTTTGGGTAAAACTTATATATTCAAGGAACAAGAAGGAAAGTCAAAACGTTACAGATGGTTTGAAAACAGATATCGCATTCAGTTTGGCGGAAACAGAGGAGAAAACTGTAGTGAACAGATGCAATCCCTAGAAGGTTATTTCGAGATTTCCGAAATGCGCTTCTGTGATTACTGTGTATGCACTTGTGTGGCACAACCCAAGCGATCTACTAATGTTGTAACGGCTATCAGTTTCAGAGAACAAGTAACAAATATCTTCCAAAACATGTTAAGTATTAATAATCATGAGAAGGGCAATTCATAAAAAGCATAAATAATTAACAAAAACGCATTAACAATATTTTTTGTAGGGTTGTTGTCGGTGTACGATTTGTGAAGAAAGACTTCATGATCCATGTTCAAATAAAAGAAAGGCCACTGAGAAGACGTGGATTGAATGACTCAGGTACTTGGAAAGAGCTGGAAAGTTTTGATGTCAATGAGCAGACTGGAAGATTTTTTTTGATTAATAACAACACTGAAAGTCCACTGTTTGTTGGGATTGACTATGGACACCCAAGGATCATTAACTTTGATGATTTAATTGCACCTAAAGGTTTTGTTGTAACAGGTGTTAGATTAGGATTCGTAGAAAACGCACTTGATTATCAAAAATTTAAGACGAAACCTATTGAACTACAAATTAGAGTAACCCCATTCGATTATATTCAAGGACAGCTTATTGATCTTCATAAAACATATTGGATAGCTCCGTAACATCAAAGTCACCATCACAGGTATAAAGTCATTCTTTTTTTTGTTCCATTTTATTTTATTTAGGTATCCAACAAGCCTTATTTAGGTCGTCGGAAAAGCATTATTAGTCTTGTCGAATGAAATAGTCTTTCTGTAATCGTGAAGCAAAAATTTATTTAGATGTAGAACTCCATTGTTTTTTACTTACGAAAAATCAAAAAATTAACTTTTCGCCACACTGGCTCATAAGTTCAATTTTCAAGCACTATGTGGTGTTCACAAAAGTACTGATCTCTAGAGACTCTATAGAATATATAGGTGTACCTCACCGTCTATTTTTTCGGGCCTCGGCCGCAAAATGTACCTCCCACATACATGATGTGTTTTAGTTTATAGAAGATATAGAGAAAAATCTTGTTTTTCTAAAGAGATTTTCCAAATGGATTATTGATAAATAATTTTTTATTTTATTGATTTCAGAAAACATTTAAATCTTCCTTATCCTGATGATCCTACAAAGTCATCAGAAAATGCAATTGACTCAAAAACAAACCAATTTATAAAATTTCGAGCTTCTGATTTAAAGAAAGATGCCGGACAATCAACAGTGCCATTTTTTGACGCCTTGGAAGCAGAAGGTGACCCTAATTTTCCTTTGGGAGGTATTGGAATCATTCATCGTGGACAGAAAGGATTCGGCGGATTTTTGGCGTTTAAAATTTTTGAGATAGATCTTTCTAAGTACTTCAAAACATAATCCCTTGCTATTAAAAATATTGGTAATTTTTCAATTTCTACGCATGTCTTTATGAAAACATATAAAATTCATGTCTCCAAACTTTTCTTTTATAGTTTTGATAAAAATATTTTTTGGGTTGAGTTTTATCATTGGTTTAACTGATAGAAGAGATTCTTAACTATTAATGCATTTTTTTAAGGATTTGATTAATTCATCAAATGTAATCAAAGATTTTTTAAAATATAGTAGACATTTTATTGCGATAAGAGTACTTATATTAATTAGTTAATATGTCTTGTTTGCAGTACGATCTAAAGATCATTTAGTAACAAATAATACTATATTATCCTTCTATAATAACAATACGATGCATGAGTAATTTTCACTGCAAAAAAATTCTGTAACTTCAACAATTATTGTTTTATTATTCATTTAATTTTTTATATTTTTTAATAAACCTCAATGGAAGACTAAGTTTCGTTGAACCCTATGAAATGACGTCAATCACGTTTAAATCGGTTGAGTCGTTCAAATGCTATACTTTACAGCTAGATTTATCGATTATGGACAAATTTCGGGGAGGGGGAAGAAATGATAAAGGGAAAGGGGGGGGGGGATCTACTCAGTGGGTATTATTTTTAGTATCCGAAAAAAAATACTGCCTTTATCGTAGGAATAGTCAGAATAGCTTCTTAGGACCTCGGAACGTAGAGATTTGATGAGAATTCGACTTTCGAGAATCGGGGTGAAATCAATAACTTCCCGATTTTTGAAAATAATTGACTTTCATAGCAGGAAGTTAACGATATTCTTAAAACAGATAAACATTCAGAAAATAACATAATCTTCTCACTATCCATCAAAAAAGCAATAAAAAAGAACAAATAATTTCGATGCAATTTCGATCGTTAGTTGAATAAAATGAAAAAAAAGTATCAAAAAATGAAGTGTCAAAGAGAAGAAAATGTGTCAAATTCAATTTTTCTATTGTTCAGTAAAGTAAAATCACTTTATTGTGTTCATATTTCTTCAAGAATACATATCATTCATGAATTTGTTATTCGCAATATATTCATAAAAATACGCATGGTAAAAGTATATCATTTATTTATTTATTTATTTTTTTTTATTTATAGACATTACCTTTTCTCTTTATGTCAATCGTGTTATTTTTACTGACATCGTCGATTTTACTGCTCGATAGTGTCATGAGCACGTATACGCTGAATATGTAGACGTATAGTTTTATGATTGTAAATATATAGTTATAGGGGACAAAAAATTCTGTTATTGAAAAAAAATGAACCTGAATGTTTTACGAATAGGATTTAATAATAAACCATTTCAAGGTTTTTAAATTCTTCCAAACATTATTTATTATCAAAAAAATAAAGCTATAAACCAATAAAATAGTGTACATTTTATTTAGTGGAAATGCAATTCTAAAAAATCATTATCGTAATTTTTCTCTTGTTTTATGTAATGTATTAACAATCGAATGTTTGTTTATAGAATGCAATAAACATGGCTATATAACAGTTTGTGATCGGTAAAATATATTCATAGAGCTTTCGGTACTAAAGTAAACACATATAAATTGCGATTGTTGTTACTCTCTTTTATCAGATTATTATTTTCAAATTAATCTATTTTTCGGTTTGTTTTCATCAAGCTCAAGTATAATTATAATTTTAAAAATTAATATAGATTAGAAAAAATTTCACATTTACGCTTCACGGAATGATAGATTTGATGAGAATAACAGAAACTATGTTTTCAATTTTATCCGCCTGTTATTGAAGCCACAGTGGAAACGTTAAGATAGATTTTGAGTAAACGCAATATTCCAATGTTATATACCCGTAGCCTGAAGGAAACTCATGATTTGAATTTGAATACTCACATGTAAGCTATGAATTATAATTTATAGATATAGATTTTACGGAAAATAAGCTCCTACAACGAAAAGTATGAATTTATTTTCGTTCATGCGTTTACAAAGATAAGTATAAATATTTTATACATATCAAAAATTTTTAATCATTAAATTATGAATTTCTTGAAGACAGAAAAATTTGTTATCTTCGATCATGACAAACAAGTAAAAACAAAAAATTTGTAAAAAGATAAAACAGTTCGTGTTACTCGTCTTTTGTTAATAATTACAGAAATAGTGACATAATTTTGATTCTAAATATTTCACGGCATCTATCTACTCAGATGACAAATATGAGGCGCAAACGAAACTATGAATCAGTTGATTAATAACGTCTACAAGCGGCATAAGGCAATACTCCATTATAGATAAGCACAGATTCAGAAAACATCATTCGACCAGTTTTTCTAATAAAATGAATAATAATTAAACAGCCATTTCCAAATTTGCGCGCGTAAGCTCGCGCCTGAGTTTAGGGTTTGCATATATTTTCATGCTTATGATATATTTGACCAATCACGTTACGAATAGTTTGCTGACATGATATATTTTCATATTTTTTATCTAAATTATAAGAGTGGAAAATTCAAACTTTATGGGATGTTTTTTCGGATTATATTCAATGTAATCCTACGCGGTATAACCAGAAAAATTTCTGTGTAAAATCGGAGATTACACTGAGTATAATCCAAAAATCAATATAATCTGGATTATATTTGGTATAATCTGAGATTTTTTTTCACGACAGAAATCACTGAGTGTAATATGGTAGGATATCCAGTGTTATTTTGTTCTTTCCGTGTAACTGATTAAAAATTTATTCGTGTTAAAAAATTGAAGTAGAGTCATTTGAGAATTTTATTAAATCTTTCAAAATAGTTGAATTGATATAAGAATATTTAATTAGTTTACATTGAGCCCATGTTTATTTCTCTAAATAAAGTTACTGCTATTATTTGAAATTTTTTCATTTTATAATTAGAGTTGTTAATTTTATTCTTTTGTTTGCAAGGGAAGCAACCTCTCACTAGGTCTTTGCCCCTGGACTCTAACTTTGTGCCGGATTTTATTTTCGCATTTGTATTAAAAAAAAGTTTGTATGTATACTACCATAGACTATTCTTTAATCAAGGGGAACATAGCCTTAAAAATCTTTTATCATGAATACTGATTGCGTGTTCGAAAAATGATACGACAGCAGTAATTTTTCGATATTTACAATGAATATAATAATTTAATACATAAATATAGCTGCCTATCTTCGGAAACTGTCAGTAATTTCAACCGAACTTTGTTTTTTATGAAAGCTGAATTTAACTTTTAAAGTACATAACTAAACTCGTAACATGGTACTTGTTTATAAATAAGGATAAGACATGAGAAGTAAGATGATAATCCTCTGAGAATCCGTGGATAAGTTCTTGGAACACGTACTACGTCTTTCGTTATTCTATTTACTTTTAGGAACAAAACAAAAATTAATAATTAGATCTCAAAAAATTACAAGTTTTATAGAATTGGTCTGTACTTTTAAAAGCAAAAATAAAAACAACATAATGGATAATTTTCAATTCTATCCACAGAAGCAACATTTTGGAATAAGAAAATTTAATAGTAAGCACAAATAAGGTATACTATAAAAGTATATTGAAAGTGTACGGATTAAAGAATAAAAAACCGTAGAAGAGGCTGACGATTGAATAAACCTAGAGGGTGTAAATATTGATGTAACGTGTGCTATCCGATCTATAGAGTAAACGCTTCAGGGGGTAGATTTACCCTTCAGGGTTAGTAGCCAACTGGAAGAGAGCTGGAAATACCGGTGAGACTGATGGCGATGACGGCTGACTGATGGGACGCCTCGTACTGAGTACTTTCATCCCTTCGTGTTCTATCTTACTCTTTCTTCCTATATTCTGAACTATGTGTTTTGCTTTCATGTTCATTTCTCGCTTGGATATATATTGGATATCAATAACAGTGTCAGGATCTGTACAACTTCAAAACTGAGGTCGAATGATACAATATATCTCAGGAATTTTTCGTCTATTTACTTTTTTATTAACTTTTAAATCTCGAATTTAGAGAAGCTTTTGGTATGATTGGATAAAAAAAACATCACATAGTTTTGTGACTTATTGCAATCAAAATTTTTAATCAAAAAAGAAAAAAAAAAGAAAGTAACAATGATCAGTTAAAGCTATGAGAATTAAATCATCATTGATCTAAGAAGAAATTGACTTTTTTATAAACCTAAATCAAAGATAGAATTTATATCTCCGTAGATCTAAATTATTTCTCTGCAGTCATAGTTTTTTAACTTCCCGCTAAGAAAATTGAAAATTTTCAAAAATCGGGAAGTTATTGGTTTTATCCCGTTTTTCGAAAATCAAATTCGCATCAGATCTCGACGTTTTGAGGTCCGAGAAAGCTTCCCTGAATGTTTTCGCGATGTATGTGTGTGTATGTATGTATGTATGTGACCCCCTTATAATTTTTGAACGGCTTGACCGATTTCATCGCGGTTGACGCCATTCGAAAGGGCTTGACCAAACATAGATTTTGAATACAATTTAGACCGATTTAATTTAGAAATCTCAAAAAAACTACAAAAAAATTTTTTTTTCAAATGTTGTTTTTTCGGAATAACTTTTAAACGGCTTTACTGATCGATTCCAAAAACTAATCAGCTCTTACCATCAAAAAATCACGTCGATTGATTCGTTCGTGAGTTATTGTTGTCCAAAGAAAACCGAAAAAATTGTTTTTTCGGAATTACTTCGAAATTTCTTGTTCAATCAATTTGAACTCAAAGATTTTTCATGGAGTTTTGGAAACTGCGTCGAATGCTGCCAACCACGTAAAAATCGGTTCATTCATTCAAAAGTAATTGTGGTTTGAAAATTCAAAAAATAGTGTTTTATTGAGAACACCTCTGTTAAAATTAAACCTCTATCAGACTTTTGAGCTCGAATAGCTCAAAAGCATAGAAAAGCAATCGCTTTAAGCTCAGAGAGCTCAAAATAACATATAAATATTACTTTTAAGCTCGAAGAGCTCAAAAACGCAATAAGTGCAATTCTAAGCACTTAAGTATGGAATTAGCGGGAAGCTGCAGGGACGGCTTTTAGGGTTAACCCGTTTTTCTAATTTTTTTTTTCTATTTAGTGTGATGAATGAACCATTCCGATAGTAAAATGAATTATTAACAAAATAAAAGATATTTAATTGGAGTTAAAACATCTTATAAGAGATTATTTAACATTTAACTCACGGAACACGTTTTAGGTATTCGTAAAAGTTTTATTTACGAGCAAAGACTCAGGAATGAGCCTTATAATCTGTATAGAGTGGATTAGTTGGTGTATAGCTCTGGACTTAACTTAGTTACTCTGCAGTAACTTTGATCTGTCATTCTAAACTGCATAGCTTCCATTAGCAGACGTTATATAATATAAATATTAAGCTTTAGATATTTATTTTCTGATTTAAAGATGTTTGCTAACAATAGTAAACAAACAACTACAGTAAAATATAAATAATTTATATTTGATTATTCCTAGCGTAATTTGCTATTATTGCTATTATTGATAAACAAATTTTGTTAAACATTAAGTTGTAACCTAAAAAAACCAGGGTCACAGATAAATAATTCACTTTATGAGAAACACGATTATTCACTGTGATGTAGGATGATTAATTAGGGTATTTAGGAGTTATTGTTATTTTTTAAATTTAATAGAAATAATTATTATGATTACTTTCATTATTAACATTGTTTAAAACAAGAATTAAGTAGCAATTTTGGTTTGTTATTGTTTATGGCTTGTAAATTTGTTATTTGAAAATGCGCGCGAACCTTTAGTTCGCCATCGCGGCGAGAGATGGCGGATAATTTCGCGGTTTGTTCGCTTGCAGTAAAAACCGACGAATTAATATAAGCGAAACTGCGTGGCGATGATTTTTGTTCTTTTTAAGAACAAAAATCTATTTTACCTGAAAGAAGAATTAATTAAATTTGACGAACAGATTCGTAATATCTGAATAATTATTTTTGTTAAGTATTTTCATTGTGAAATTATTTTTTTGACTAAGTCCCAGAAATGAAATTAGTATTGGAAATTACTTTGGTAAAAATTATTATTTTGACAAATGTTACTTTTTTCTAAGTCCCGACCAAGATTAGTATGGGAATGAAATCTGTATTAAAAAAGATGTAATGTGTGAATCTGTTGACAGATATTTCGGCAAAATCAAATTCATTTTTGAATAAATCGGAAAAGAACTTAGAAGATTTTCCCGATTTTCTGTTGTTTTAAGTATGCCACTAGGTGGCGAGAAATTCTCACTTGGCGAAACTAGCCAAAAAATTGTTAAAAGCAATTTTTATTGACGGAAAAGTCAACCAAGTTTCCCAGTGGTTACAACCTTCCTGATAGAAGACCATTCACCAAGAAGTAGCCAAGGAACTTCTACCTCGACTCCGACCAGGAACCAGGAAAGTGCTAACTTGTCCATTTGGGGAAATTTGGCCACCACGTAGCTAGGAAGGGTTGTTTTCCAAGCACCCAAACGGGATTAGGGGTAAGTAGGGCCGGAGAGGGTTGCTTCCCAAGCACCCAAACCGAGACTAGTGAAGAAATTCTTTTTCGGGAGAATTACTTAGAGGAAGACCATTCCACTAGTAATTCAAGAGGATGATACTCTACTTGGAGTCTGACCAAGACCCAGGTAAGTATCGTATACCGACCGGATGAAAGTTGCGAGTCCCCGTGCCGAGGCCCTCCGCTTAGGTACGGTAGGTAATCCAAAAGCCGTGTAAGTGAGAGCCCCCAGGGCAGACGGCTAGTCACCCTGGAGGGGGGGGGTGTTATGTAGGAACTAGTTGTGGGAATAGACCTCGTTTTTGAGATTCGCATCGAGAATACCGTCGTGTATGTTTAGAAAAATAATGTTCTATTGTTCTTAGTTTATATTGCTTATATTGTTTATATTGTTTATTGAGTTTTTGAACCGTGTTATTAATTTTGACCCGCGAATATGTGTAAAAAGAATGTTCTTATGTATTGTTTATATTGTTTAATTTGATTATATTGTTTAACATGATTCAGGTCAATAAATAGATTTTCTTTCTTTAATATAATAAATAAAATGGAGTGTTTCGTTTTATATATTTAGTTATTTTTTTATATAAATCCCCGTTTATAACCCTGAACTCCGGCGGGCAAATTTCAAGTCGGAGATTTGGTGAAAAATAAGAAATCGTGAAAACGGAACCCGTTACATCACAAAATCTTGAACTTTCCGTCCGCTGTGTTGTTGATAATCGGTTTCATTTAAAGTACATGACGTATTAAATTAGCGTAACATAAATATACGTAAGCAATAACTTTAAAATAGACTTTTATGTTCTTTTTTTTATTTTACTAATTAATAAAGTATATTAAATAATCATTAGTTACACGAGAACATTGAGATTTAAATCACGATTAATATTTTTTCATGACAATAATTCACGAGATTTTACTCTGAAAAAATGCTGATTATGAATTTATAATAGTATAATTGTATAATCTATATTCAAGATAAAAGACATAACAGAAATCCACACGCTCAAATCGTAAAAAAAAACAACAGATCGAATAATTTATAAAATTGTGCAAAATCAACAGAAGATCGATTTGGTTGATAGAATTGAAGTTTTGTTGGTCAGTTTTGCAGTTAATCAGTTTTACTGAGATGAAATTGAATAGCAATAATTAGATACGTTGCAGTTGTACCAGAAATCTGAAAAATAATTGAAAAACATGGTTTGTCACGATTTCACGACAAAAAATATCATTTTTTGTTTTAGTCGCTCCAAAAGTTCAACTTTTGATCGCTTGGTGGCGTCTGTAAAGAGACTCTTTCTGAGAGACTCTATCATACCGTCTTTTTTTCGCCTAGGCCGTGAAGTTTTACCCCTTTCTTTTTTTTACGAACTTTTCGAGTACACCCAGACAAAATTGAGAGAAATTGTAAAAAAAAGTCACATTCTAGTGTATCGACCAATGATTTTAAGTAACTTTTAAACAGTTACTATTGAGTGGCGCTAAGTATTTCTCTGCTGGCAGTTTATTATGAAGCAGACTTAATGTTAATAAAATAACAACCACGCCATAAATAAATATTAATAAAAAGATAATTAAAAAAAAATTAAGTTTTTTTGCCCTTGTGGAACTTCATAAAATTTGAATATATATTTTGCCTCCTATCCCTCAAAAGTTAAACTTATGGAGCGATAATAACAAAAAATATTGTATGTCATTCGGCTATTTAATGGCGATTTTGACAACGACTTTTTTTCGATATTATCTTCGGCTACGCCTCGGACGTTAAAAATACGTCCGTTTTAAACCCTCCCACCACAAACCTTTAGCTCATATCGAAATATCGTCGCTCTCAGAAAACCGCCACTTCACGGCCTTATGATATAAATATCTATTTTAGGCTTACCACTGCGAGAAGAGAACGATCTAAAGGAATAATGTCGCAAAGTGTGAACTCTACCTTCATATGCCAGAGATCATTTGAAAACTTGGACAACTGCAATTAGAAATTGACGTTAGATGGTTTGAGATTTAAATCAATGCATTAACTTACTTTTTCTTTTATTGCTTGATTGATTGTGAATCGATCCAAAAGCTGATTAATGATTCTAGTCGTTTCTTCATTCTGAAAATATTAACGATACGAATTTACAATTTGGGTCTAAAATAACAAATAAAATGAGTTAACATATAAAATGCATACTTGTTTCAGAAGTTTCGTCACACTAGTAGTCAATATTGTAAATAAGAAAAACGTTTGCACTGCAAATACTCCAGAGCAATATATTGATTTTGACATCTCAGCTTCAGAAAGAAAAATCAAAATCATCTCATAACAGTTGCCTATGTTTCTGATAGAATATAAAATAATGATAATCAATGTAGGAATCCCATAAAAGTCAGCAGTTTTTTCGCACATGTCACACAGTTCGATGTATGCGTACTTAATGCTGCTAATATCGTTCAAAATCGGTCTATGCATAGAACTTTTTAACTTTAGAAGCGTCACATTAATACTTTTGAACCGTTTCTCAATTATGTTGATTGTCATTGCATATTGTATAATCAGAACACTTCCAAACACTGTCGGTAAGATCGGAGCAACTTTTATCACCCATGAGCTTCCCAATAATAGCATAAGAATAATCCAACAATATATTAACACATTATTTATAATGAATATCCAAAAATTAGTATTGTTTTTAACCAGTGTATAATCTGCGCAGCTCATAAGTTCGTTATCGACATCTTTGATTTGATTTTTAACACTGATGAGTAATTTTTGCCGAATGACGTAAATTAGCGGTATTACACTAATACAAAGTATCGAAGCAAATGAAAACTTTATTACTAATGGTGCTTTAACTTGCTGGTCTAAATTATTATTAATAACAAAAACATCACATAGAACATAAAATACAACCAGCAGAACGTTATAACCTGATCCAATGACTGATAATTTGTATGTAAAAGTATCCAATTGATTACAGAATGAATTCTTGCCAAATATCTTAGCTGTGTCCATTGTCCATGGTGATAATCCAATTAATTTCGAAATAATGTGTTCAGCAAACAATAAATACGCGTAAAACCGCGAATTTTCAGAATTATTACTCATTTTTGTGAATAGTAGCTTGCCTGCTTGGTATGTTGGCTTTAATGTCACCCTTATTTCATTGCCAACAAACAACATGCTATATTTTATTTTATATCTACAACTAATCTTTTTTTATGACAATTATAACCGATTATGATAATTATTGCATATTTTATTGGTCTTGCTACAATGTTGATTGTTAGCTTTATGTAAATGAGAAGTTGCATGCGAACATGGGGAGAGTAAATATGTGTTATACCTATTTTTCTATGTATAGGAATAATAGGCACAATTCCTGCGTTAACATACTTAAAATATTTATCGTGACAATATAAAAATTGTATTTATCTAAAACTAGGAATGATACCTATTTTTGTAGGGATTTTTTTAGAAAAAATAGTAATTTTTTGTTGTGATGACATCAGAATAATTATTTTACTAACATAGGAGGTATTTAAATGTTAACATAGGTAACATTGGAAACATAGGTAACATAGGTACTATACATGCATAGCAAGAAATTTTTCGTCATTGTGTAGAGCGTTAAAATTTTGTGTAAAATATTACACTCTCGTGTGTAGAATTTAACATTCCAGTGCGTTAAATCATTAAATCAACCCATGAGAATGTTAAATTCTACACACTAGAGAGTAATATTCTACACACAAATTTTAACACTCAACACTATGACGAAAAATTTTTACTGTGTGTTATGATTATTTATTATACCTATATTGATATTCCACATAATAATAATAATTATTATGGTCACATAGAGACAATACCTACATAAACACCTAGGTAAGATACCAATATGTTACATGACTTATTTTTATGACGAACGAAGTAATAAAAGAACTTATATACTTATATTCTTAATATACGTTTTTGGATTTAAACAATTTTTGCTGAAAAAAGTTTCATTAGCCAAATATTTTTTTCTGTTACTATAAAAATAGTATATTACACCCCTTGGGAAGGAAAATACGAAAAGCCTCAGATCACAAGTAATTGTTGGCCGAGGCTTCGCCAATTTTTATTAGTATGTAAGAATCCAAATTACTTGGTTTTTATTTGATGAATATATTCAAAACTGCTCGACCGAGTGATTTCAGAATTTATTTTTAATCACTGAATTAATTAAAAAATTCTTGCATAAAAAATCAGAAAACTATTGAGACAATTTTTTTCACTTTTCTTCGAAAATATTTATTCTTGATTCAAGTAATTTTGACATCTGAGATCAAATATATCTTTAATTTTGAGAAAGAGATATAAATTCAAATCAAAATACATTAATATTAGATAAATATGCACCTATAGAGGTGAGTTCACCTGTATATAGGCTTGGCAAATAATTTAATCATTTATATAAACTTTATCGATATTATTCGGCTTTTGGGTATAAGTGAAATATAATGTCATAGGTTTCAAGTTAATTGATCCACTGACAATTGATCATGGTTTGTGTGAGTGTTTACTCGATATCAGACCAACACATAAGTTTGTTACTGTGTTGTGCCCTTTTATCATGGTTTTTGTGAATCAGTTATCGCAGATAAATCGTCGCGGATCAATTGTCGTTGGATCACCGGTCGCTTTACCAATGTCATATATGTAAGAAGTTACTGATATGATTATGATTCTCTTTGAGCTCAAAAATTCAAAAATTTAAAAGTTCTGTGAAAAAACGAGTATTCAGATATTTTTAAATGACTAAAACTTTTGAACGCGTTGTTCGATTTTGATTTACTTGGCATCAATCAACGCAGTTTTCTAAGTTAAAAAAGTATTTTTCAAGGATGGAGTTGATTAGTCAAATATTTTGAAAGTCATTTAGAAAAAACTTGAAAGGAATTTTTTTTTGTTTTTATTTGTTGAATATTTTTGAAACGACTCAACCGATTGACTTCAAAATCTAATCAACTTCAAGTTTCGATGAACACTTTCGTACGTTCTGTCATTCATCTCGATCGGTTGTTTCGTTCAAAAAATTTCGTACGACAAAATGTTATTTACATACATACACACACACGGCCGGACGTTCAGCTGGAAATAGTCGAAACGCCTTCCTAGGACCTCAAAACGTGGAGATTTGATGAAAACTCGCATTCTCAAAATCCGACCGAAATCCTACTTCTAGGATTTCGGTTAAAATTAAATTTTAATTTTCAAAGCAGGAAGTTAAAAAAGAGTAAAGAAAATTATGCTTTATTTTTAACATTCTTACAATCAATCCATGATTTCATGATGATAAAGTCATTAAAGCAGAAATATTTCTCAATTTTGTATTGCAGACAATTGTCTTTTACGATACAATATCAAGATCCTCTTCACTACTTCTAAATAGTTGGATAAATAAATATCCACTTCAACGGTATCTTTGATTGCTCTTAGTTCGCAATTATGATACTGTAAAACTTCAAGATTGCAGAACAGAGTAAACATTCGAAACTATCTTTTACGTGAGGGGAAAACTTATTAAAACTTTTTTGTCCGATGCAATGCATTAAGATGGTGCGATAGTTCGTATAATTAATGTGTTCGTTTAATAACAGTGAAAAAAAAAATTTCTTTTGAAAAAAATTAGTATTATTGTGGCAAGAAGTTAATTTGTTGCAGATTTTCAATACATTAATTTCTTATTACAAGATTACTCATTTTCTTCAAATTTTCTCTTAGTGTACAAATAAAAGTTTCCTGTTTTCATTTCTTCAAAATTTTTTACTTATGAGACAGCCATAATGTAAAATACCCAGTAGTTGAATAGTTTTCAAAGTAAAATGTATTCAACCTTACTTTCAATAAATAAAAATTTATTTTTAAGTTGAAGGAAGTGTTTCTCATAGAAAAATAAACAATTTTTAATTTATTAATGAGTAAAAAAACATAAGTAATAAAATATTTTTATCGGCGACGTAAGTTGAGTGGTCAATGCAATGGTCATGCATAAATTATTATTTTTTTTTTTCGTAGACTAGATATTTAATTTTAAAAAATGCTTACTAAAAAGTTATTAAATTTACATAAATTTTTTACAGTGTACTTCTTTACAGAGTCTAAGTGCGTAAGCGTTTCAATCATTTGTAATTGACCTGTTGCTACGCGTGAGGGCTTTTAATTCGCACTATAATAATTTTCGCAGGAAAGTTTAAACTAATATCAAAAATTAATTGTAAAGAAAGTGAACTTTTCAAAAAGAATTTATTAATGAAAGTATTGTTTGCTTTTTCTGTTTTAGCAATCTTCAGTATATTTATTAATGTTTAATTTAAAATGACTAAACATGAAAACATTAAGATTCCTAATAAAAATCTGAATGAGTTTTAATTTGGATATGACATAAATATTTAATGCATGCACGTTTGCATTTTCAAAAAATGTTTTTTCATATATATTAGCTTTGTGGACTAAAATATGATTTATTTTTAGAAGTAATAGAATTACCGATTAATCTCGGTGTTTAATTACTAAGCCACGTTATTTTTAGTAATATTTTAATATAATCCCAAATCTGACTATACGCAATATTAAGTCCATTAAAGCTAGATAATGCTTTAGAGATTCCATTAGTACATCAATTCAATTTGATGGAATCAATATTTAAAATAGCTAATGGAACAACCGAGGGTTTAAGAGTCCACTCGATTCGAATAGACTTTTCAGAGAGAGGGTAATATTATCCAGGGGGAGCATTGCAATGTTTAAGAAGGGTTAAACCCAGCTAGAATGCTCGGGAAATTGCACTTACGAGAAAGGTTAATTGATATACCATATTTCTAAATTGCGGTTACTAAATTGATCCAAATTTTTTTTTACATTCTATCGCAAGTAAATATTCGAAGAAAAGCACATCATTTAATTTAAAAAAATAGATAAGAATAATTTTTGCTGATTTTCACTATTAATCTCGATAATCGAAATTGATTGTATGAAACGAGTAATAGAGCTCTAGAAATTAAAGCTCTACTACTTCCCTCGTGTAAATTACTCGTGATATGATTTACTGGGCAATTCAAATATCGGACGTTGAGATAGAGAAGTTAGCATACATTTGAATATATTCTGATGAATTACGGAACTTTGTTAAGATCAGATTGTTATTTTTTTTTTTTTTTTTTCTGTAATTTTTTAATAGTTAATTTTTAAACTCCACTTTTATTTTTGGTCTTTTCAGATTGTTAACGCGAAAAATTATATTTAACATCACTATTCAATATTTTTTTTGTTCAATTATAATTAATTGCGACTGCAAATTATCTAATCTAATTTTCCGTTCTTTGACTAGATATTTTAGTAATTTTTGGAAATATACATTTATTTACAGCCGATCGGCTATAGTTGTTTGAGTTAGTTTTTCTGGTTCACCTGTCGGAGTGCAGTGACACGTTCAACTAGCAAAAAAAATAACTACTATTTGCGCAAGAATTTCAAGTTAAATCTGAGACTAAATTGTACTTAGTTGAAATTTGAATCGAAATCAGGTGAAAAATTTATGTGAACATAACCGGTTAGTAATTTGTTATGTTATTTATTAAAATTATTACGATTTTAATTTATAATATTAAATTTTAATTCTTTATTGTTATATACACAAACTCTATAGACTTCTTTGTATGTTGGATTTAAATACAAATTAGGTGTAATTCACGCTATCGGTTTTTTAATTCAACAACAGAGTTTATGTTGAGAGTGGAAAAAATGCGTGGTTTTTGATGAAAAATTTTTTATGTATGAACTTTTAAGTCGTGTAACTTAAGTAACCACAAAAACAATTAAATTATAAATCTTCTAATTTCTCAAAGTTATATATAATTAGTTTTTTTGTAAAATTATAAGTAAAAATTATTTTGTTTAAAAAAAAATATTTTTAATAAGCGAATCTTGTCTTGAAAATTTATTGAATTAGCTAAAAAAATGTTCATTCAATAAAATGTTCATTCTAGAAGATTTGATATGTGTAAACGGCCTGATCTGGTCATATATTCACAAATAATTTTTTTAACAATTGTAGTGTTAAAAATCTCCCAGGGAGGGCACATGATTGCTGAATCATCTCCTTATTAGAGAATTAAGTTCTGAAATAAATAAAATTTTTTGACTCTCTTCAGGAGCTTATCTGACTATTATTTTTCTACTTTGATATATATGGCTACATAAGATCAGATACACTGAAAAAAAAAAACATTTTCTGCTCTGCACGATACGATATTGCTACTGTCACGATCCACTCGTTGCTATCTAGAGGAGAGTGAGGTTAGGAAAACTTTATACTAACGGTAGCAATAGTATCGTAAATAGCACTTGAATGGATCGTGACGGTCACTATCCAGACTGCTACTCATAGCTGTACTGTACGGATTGTACCCTCAACGATACACTCGTTCCTATACAGGAGATACATGGTACGAGCAAAAAACTTTTTTTCAGTGTATGAAAATTAACCATACCATAATATTTTTTTATGAGTATTTATTTGTTTGTCCGTCGTAGTAACGACATATATTGACATTCTTACGTGAAAAAATTAATAAATAATATATTGTATTTCAATAAATTCTTGAACCGTCAAACTTTGTCTGGAACATTTTTTTTCTCAACGTGTTTAGAAAATTATTAAAATATTTTTTCTTAGGCTCAGTATGATGATCGTTGCGAAATAGAAAGCTTCTTTTGATAAACTTGACAAAAATGAGTAAAAAAGTACTCTCACTAGAGCTATGAATACTTTACCAAATTTCTTCTGGCGGTCATAGTCAAAAATCAAGAAAGCAAATATTGCATAAATATGCATTCATAAATGATAAAATAAAATAGGGGATGTCGTCAATAAAATTTTCTATAGCATCGCTGAGCATCACTGTACGACGAGACAAGTAGTTGTGTTGTCGGAGACGGAATCGTGCGTGGATCAATAAATCGCGCGTGGAATGGAACGGAACAGTTTGTCGGAGACGCAAGAGCGTAGAAACAAGAGAGAGAAAGAGAAAGAGGAATTGTTGTAGACAGAAGAGAGATGAGCTTTTGTCGACGGTCCAGCTCAGCTTCGGCTTTGCTATATTTGGGGTCGTCAGAGTTAGAGTCAACCGATTTCCGTGCGTGGTATGGTCTAGATCCTACAGTCCCTGTGGCGCCGACATGTTTCACTCTGTTTCCCCACTGCATGGCTCTCCTTTTATCCTCATTTATCTATTAATCCGAACATCCATCTCTTCCGGAGCTATGTTACATCTATTCGTGCCACTTGCTGTGAATTTCACTTGGATTGCTATACGTTATAATCATTTTGAATTTACGAATAATTCAATTGTCGAGATTTTTTTTTACCTTTTGTTTTATTAAATTTTATTGGGATGGAATTTTATTTTCAATTATTTTAAAAGCTTACAGAATTTTTCCATCCAATGTAATTGTGATTTAAAGTGGAAAATAGTGTAAAAATAAATTTTGCCGTTTAATAAAAATATTATTTTTTTTTCTTATACTCTCGAAATATGTCAACTAATATGCATGTATACGAACATAAATGTAAGCTGTTGGACCTGTAGTACGGATAAAGAATCGTTTTGAAAATAGGTCAGTACAACGGAATTTAGAGGCTAATCGGAAGTAATCCATGTGCTTTTGTACATATGTACGTACCGTGTATATGTATATTAGTTAAAAAAATCTATAGAGAGGGAATATATGTCACCGACAATTTTTACTACGGTACAAGTGCATTCGATGTAATTGAAAAATTTTAATTGACCCAATTAAAGAATTTTATTAAAGATTTAAAAAATTGCTAAGCTTTACTATCAAATACCATTTAAATATAAAGATTTTAATCAACAAAGATTTTAATCCTCTGTAGATCTCAATTTACCAATTTCAACTATTTCTTATGCTGAAAACAAAAAAGCATGTTCCAATAAAAAAACTCAGAAGATCATTTTGAAACATTTCATCATTTTAAATCGAGCACAAACGTTCATGAATTAAGAAATTTTCCTTGTAAATAAAAATATTTATGATAACGTCAATGATCTATGTATTGTTGATTTTACAGTGTATACGTATATTCTTACAATACCGCGATCGTAAGATTTTTCATCCAGATAGTTACATTTACGATCAAATGGAGTCAAATCTAATATTCATATATTAAGAACAATTATACTTCAACAATAAATATTATATATTTTTTTAATTAAGCATTCAACATTAAATTTTAGTGTATATTTTTATTTGTAATAAATTATTAAAAATAATTATCACTGAAAATTTACATTTATTAGAAATCTCACGTACACGAGTCAATAAATTAATTAAAATCGAAAGAAACAGAATACTCAAAATCTAATAGACTGATCCCTCAAAAAGTATTAATTTAATTTATTGTTTATTCACATAAAATCGCAATAATTTTTAGTCTGTCTATAAAACTATTTGAAAATTTCTATGAATTTTTATTAGAGATTACTACCTAATATTCAACTGCTGACAATCAATTGAATCAGCAAATAACAACCAAATGTAAATTAGAATGATAAATACTTAAGAGCCGATAAAGCTGATCTTTGGTTTACTCTATAAATTTATAACAAACTATTCAACGAAACTGGTCGTATCGAAGAACAGCAGTCGCGTCTGCTCAATTTGCATGGGAAATGGTCGAAGATATCGTACATCCTCTGACCCAATAATACCCCGCGACTGTCTCCTCTTGCAAGCCACTGGAATTCAATTACGTCAACGTGGAACAGAGCCAGCAGTTGGCAAAATCCCACTCACAACCGCACAATAAATCCTTCTCCGAACATGTTTTCGTCAACTCTATCGATTTAAACAATACATCGAATTTATTACATCGTATACTATAAAACTGATTGTTATTGTAGATTAATAACAACCCTTATTAATTGCTTTCACTAGACCGTTTATAATTACATCCTTCTTACTGGAAGCTTAAAACAATATTATGCTAATTCATTAAATCCATTGTCATATACTGCTACGGTAGCAATAATATGAACCCATTTAACGGATTGATTGTTATTATACTTCGATTAAATCGAACAAACGTTTTTTGTACTATCTTCTAAAAATAATACAAAAACAAATACAATACAAAAACAATTTATGAGTTATTATAAATCGAGTGCAGCAACCCGTGCAGAAATATTTTTTAAACGACTACATTTGGTCACATGAAGCTATATATGAGAGAAAAAAAATAATTTACAATAATTTTACAGACTTTTATTTTTTTCTAGAATTGTATCAATTAACGCGTTAGATTTCAAAAAATTATTTGATTAGTTGATTAATCTAAAAGTATACTTCAGAAAATCTATTCAGAAAAGAAAAATAGATAACTTTTAGTTCTGAAAACACTTTAATCAACTTTCTTGTAAGGAGACAGTTCAACGAAAATATGGACTCTATTTGAGATTTTTAATACCAAACTTTAAGCGAAAAATATATGCATGGACATATATGACCATGTCAGGACATATCGAAAAATCATTTCACTTTGAATTGAGCTTTGAATTTTTCTTTTTTTTTTTTTTTCATCTTAAAAATGTAATAATATTCAAAAAATTGTCACTAGTCAAAATATAGAAATTTAAAATGTTGAAACGATAAAAATCCAGTTTCCAAAAATTGAACTACATAAAATATCTTCCTTAATTTAAAAAACTTTACAATTTTCTTAGCGTGGAGTTGAAAAACGATCAAAACATTAAACTCATTGCACCGAATCAACAAATTTTCATTCCAAGCTTCGCTAACTCAATTATCTTCGCAATCACTGGACATATAACTAAATACAGGATAATAAAAAAAACAAACAAAAGATAAAAATCCATTTAACATTGATGTCTATTATAGCTTGTAAAATATCCAATTCATTTGTTTTATAAAAAATTGAATACTTTCGTATAAGCGCATCACATATCACGTCAGCAAACATAGTTTTGTCCAGTTTATCTCAACTACATATACACATATATTTTGCATGTTCATTCTCTACTCACTTCATTTCTCTCCATTTTTTGTTTTTAAAAATCAAAAAGACCTGGAGCGTTGCCAATCCACACTGTGTCTCGTCGACATTGTTCTCGTTGTTCTCAGTCGCGTGTATATCTTTTGCCTCTAGCCTCGACTATGTTTTTTTATGGTATATTTTTTTTCATTATTTCAAACATCTCTAGCACACGCGAAAATCTAAAAGAATGATTATTCCAAGCTTTCACAAAAAATTCTTTCCTCACAATGACACTGTGAAAGAGATGACTTGCTTTTCTACATTTTTATTTTTTTACAACTCTATCTCTTTCAATGTACTTCCTTTTGCCTGGCATCACCTCAACTTTCTCAGGGAAAGTCGAAATGCAAACTCAAGAATATAGTTTGCCCTCAAGGTACAAGTGAGCTTAGCAAAAGAGCATTGGTTGCATTTCGAAATAGGATTTAATCGACCACTACTACGGCAAAATGCCACGAGACTCATCGATTTTGCTAACGTAATCATGTCCCTTGTCTTACTTTCCTATTTTTTTATTCTGTTATCATTATCAAGGATCTGGAAGCAAGAAACCGCTCCAGGAGAAATACAAAACAAAGAATAAATACAACCACGTGAATTCTCCTAGGAAAATGTTCCAAACAATGTCGTGGCTTTAATATTAATTAAATACAAAGTTAGACCGGTTTTCAAAACTGACATCCTATTTATTTCAACAACCTTTTCATTCTACCGTCTCTACCGAGGGGTTACTTCAACTCCTGTCCTTTCATTATTGAATGCAAATGTAAGGTTCTACCTTCGTTAGTCACTATTTTTGAATTCAAGGATTTTCCTAACCCTTCATCCAGTAATGAACTTCATAATTCCAAAATTGACATTTGATCGGCTCTTATAAATAACTGACGTTAGCATTCACTCTTTCATGCTATGCATTTGTCTATAATCATTCTCAGTAAGTGTGACGCGAAACTCACTGAGACTTTACAGCCCTTCGTACAATCCACAAATTTATAAGTAACACTGTGAATTTATATCAGAATCTTGACATTGCTCCATCATAAGCCCATAAGTCAGCATATATATATAACATTACTCTGTCGCTCAGTTCATTGAATGATGTAAATAATGAACACAGATATCAAGTGACACCCTCGTTGAGATTGCATGCACGATCACGACTACCGTAATTTGTACTCCAATCTCTCATTTGCAATGTACTACATATCTCACTTTCACGATTCTCCAGCCAGCATCTCTGAACTGTCTGGTATATGACAAGAGATTCTGTTTAATGGACATTGAGATAACCGTCAAGTGTAAGTAGACGTATGCTCCTATTGTCATTTCATCAGACAAAGTAAACCATCAATTGTTATATACCTTTACATTATAAACCTCCGTATACTTACGTATCATATCATTCATGATCTTTTGATAATATTCTATCATTCTGTGAAAAAATTTTCTAATGTGGCTTAATATGTTTTTGTACATTTTTTGACATGTTCTAATATTAGCTGAAACAAATCCGTCATATCAATCCACATATGGGTCTATCAGACGTAGTACTTCTGAAGTGTTTTTTTTTTAATACATAATATTTTTTCAAAAAATTTGACTTTCAGAATATTGAACCAAAGTGTCATCAAGATTATTTTTCTTTAAATAAGTCTTGTTGATAAATTCTAATGTTTGAAAGTAAAAAATAACACCAGCAGACAAAAAAAAAAGTTGTCAGTGCTTTTTACCGGACCTACCTATCTTTATGTATTTTGACGCACTGAAACCGAATCGGAAAAAAAAGGCGAAAAATTTCGGAAAACTGCAGTCACAGCGATGAATAAAATTTTTTGGACCCAGATCAAATATGATTTTTATGTATTTTAATTCACTGAATCTGAATCTTAACGTTAATCAGCCCGTTGAGCCGTCAAAATTTGAAAAAATAGCAAAAAACCCAAAAAAAATTGCAATAAATCATGAAAAATCGAAATTATCGAAATAAAAAAAATTTTTTAGATTCAGATTGTGTATGATTTTTATGTACATTGTTTAGCTGAATTTAAATCTAAAATCTTGTCCCATTAATTTATTAAAAGTAAAAAAAAATCTAAAAAAATAAAAAAAATCGGGAACATTACAGTTATAAATATGAGAAAAAAATCGATTAAACATGATTGTCAATGACTTGGGTGCATTTTCATCGATGGAATATGATCTTAGAATTGAGAAATTGACAAAATTCTCAAATCTTTAAAAAATAGCTTGTAAAGAGAGGGTACGAAACCATATTTTCGAATTTCAGACTGTCGTTCGTTTATATCGAATTTTTTTATCTTCAAATGACCTACGCAGTGTATTCCTTTTTTTAAATTGTTTAATAATCCTCAAACTACACTTCATGGATTCTCACGTCGACTACTTTCCTGATAATCTTGAAAACTACAGTGAAGAACAAGGAAAATGATTTCATCAAGACTTAAGTGAAATGAAAGGTGGGTATCGAGTAAATTAGAATGTCAACATGATGTCAGATTTTGTGCTGGATAATAACAAGAGAAACACTAGAAGAAAACAGAAAACATAAAAGGAACCCACAACGTAGGTCTTTTGAAAATAAAATAATTTGATACAAGCAAACGACAGTCTGAAATTCGAAAATATGGTTTCGTACCTTCTCTTTACAAGCTATTTTTTAAAGATTTAAGAATTTTGTCAATTTTTCAATTCTAAGATCATATTCCATCGATGAAAATGCACCCAAGTCATTGACAATCATATTTAATCGATTTTTTTCTCATATTTATAACTGTAATTTTCCCGATTTTTTTGATTTTTTTAGATTTTTTTTTACTTTTAATAAATTAATGGGACAAGATTTTAGATTTAAATTCAGTTAAACAATGTACATAAAAATCATACACAATCTGAATCTAAAAAATTTTTTTTATTTCGATAATTTCGATTTTTCATGATTTATTGCAATTTTTTTTGGGTTTTTTGCTTTGTTTTCAAATTTTGACGGCTCAACGGGCTGATTAACGTTCAGATTCAGATTCAGCGAATTAAAATACATAAAAATCGTCCTTGGTCTGGGTCCACAAAATTTTATTCATCGCTGTGACTGCAGTTTTCCGCAATTTTTGGCCTTTTTTGGGTTTTTTGGATTTTACTCAAAATTTTGAGGATGTACAGGCAAAACTGACTTCAGATTCGGGTTCAGCGCGTCAAAACTCATGAAGATAGATCGTTTTAGTCCAAAGTACTGACAACTTTTTTTTGTGTGCCGGTGTAATAAATTATTAAAATTACTACGCGTAATTAAATAAAATTAATTACTATAATGTCGCTGAATTTAACTTACATATGGTAATTTTTAATATTTGTTGAGAAACAAACTATTACAGAGAGAATTTATCAAAAAATGCGAATGATAGAAATAAAATAAAATTATATTGGTGTTAGAATTTAGCATCGAAAATTTTAACCCCTACATCCCACATCGCTTGAGCTTCAACCGGATTTTTTTTATCATGTGTCAGGAAATTTTTTCTCCGGATTTTTTTATTATAATCATTATATTATTATAGTGGTTAATTACAAAGAGACTAGTGAGTGTTTATTTGAGCACTTGACCAGAAACATGAAGCCATATTTACATGGACAAAGATACTTGAGATGATAGCTGGAAGCGTAACAACAAATATTCATGCATACAAATACACGATCTGTATGAACAGCATCCAGCTAGGTCGAAAGTTTGTATACTTACCATTCCGTTCTTCAGCTATCCGGGTTATAAGTAGGTATGTGTGCGGAATACAATTATCTACTACGGTCTATTCTGTATTACGGTCTGTCTCTCAGCATGCACACGGATAATCCTCAAATAATGCAGGGTTAATGGTATTGGTGAAGGAGCAGGAAAACAGTTGAATTGGCAACGGATGGACTTCAGACAACATAACGGGAGAGATGAGAGAGCATAGAATAGAGATAGCGACTCCTAACTCTCATCGACACCCTCATACACTCAACGACTACGTTCTCACTGCCAGGTCTCATCTCCAGATCTTCCCTTCTGTGTACGCATTGTCACGCATTGTGATGAACCTCACGGACCTTTGTCTAACTTCCAACGGTACTTAGCTTCAACAATTGTACACCGTACCCAGGACGAGCTATTTCACGTGGGTTGTACTTCCCATAATCATATTGCCCGGCAAGACAGTTCTACTGCAATGCTTGATAAGATATAGGAGTAAACCAAATGAGTATGAAGACAATTAGTAAGTGAGAGTACACTAATGACTGCAATTCGGTTTGCACTAATTTTCATAAATGCCGATTCCGAGGGTCTGGGATAAAGTATCATTATTGTTATTATAATTATAACATTGTTCGGAACTTTCAAGATCTTTCACTATAGATAATGTTCTGTTTCTATACCACGGTGATGAGAATACTTGATATTAAATTATGGAGAATGTCACCTCGTTATCTTTAGCTTGGGGAGATAAGAAAGCTTAATTACAATTAGTTATCATTTTGACTCGTTTCTCTGATATTTTAAACGTATTTAGTTCTAATTGATTGCGATATTACTTTCAAAATTTTTGACTGTAATTTATACGAATTAAATTGATATAAGTAAAACCGCAAAAGAAGGAATTAATTATCATCGATAACTTCTCAAAAGTATAATAAATGATATTATAATAATACAATAAGAGAAAAAATTTCTTTTGAAAGAAAGAGGCATTGTTATGATAAATTAATTTTTTAAAAATTTTCAACAATTTTATTTCTCAGCTGAAGAAATCAAAACTTTTCTCACTGTAACTTTCTTATTAAAAAAAAGATTTTTTTGATTTTGATAAAAAAATTTTAGATAGACAACTAGCGAATTTTCATTCAAAATTATGTTTTCCCAAATCTAGTGAAATTTTTTTTAACAAAAAAGTTGCTGTGAGAAAAGTTTTGATTTTGTCACAACAATGACTATTTTTTTTTTCAAAAGAAATTTTTTATTTTATTGTATTATAAATAACGTAAAATTATAAGTATATGTTTCTGTTACAATTAGCTAATCGTAAATGGAAATTTTATATTCTACACTGAAAAAAAATTTATTTAAATCAATAATTCAAAATATAATTTTGAAGAATATCATTTTCTTAATTTGAGTAGAAAAATTCTCAAACTAAGAAATTTTTGTTGGTTTAAGTAAATTTTACTTGATTCAAGAATTTTTTGTCTTGATTCAAGACAATCAAACTTTTCAAAATTATTATTTTTTATTATAATAACTACGTTATGATTTGGTGCGTTCGTTCGTGTTTTTTTCAACTAAGACTTAGAAAATATGATTAAAAATTTATCGATAATATCCGCTCAGATTGCTATCTATCTATAATAATATATTTTTTTCTATAGTTCTTTCGAATATCGGAATGCTTGCTATAATTTTTTTTTTAGAAAATAACTAATAATGCAATTATTATTGTAGTATCAGAAATACTGACTAAGATATTGATGTTGTTAATAACTAAAAATAAAATCACAAGTCAGATAATTTAAGTTTTATGTTTATTGAGAAAAAATGACAGGGGTCTGTCTACAAGGAATAGATCTTCAGGGCTCTCTTCTCAGTCCCTTTTTATCAATTACTCTACCTACTACTTGGTCTTCTTACCCCACTCAGTCATACGTGTACACTGCGCAAAAATAATTTAAACTTAAAGTTCTCACGCATTTCCAAAATACTTTTAAAAAGCATTGTTACAATTTTACTCAATTACAACAGTCTTACTTATCTTTCAAAACATCTGCACACAGTATGTCCGACGTATTTACTTAAATCCTACACTGATAAAAAAATTGACTTGACTCAAGAGCCAAACTCTTGAACCAAGAATTACATTTTGAAGAAAATGATTTTCTTGAGTCAAGAGAATAAATTCTTGAAACAAGAGAATTTTCTTAGACCAAGAATAATTTCTTAGAGCAAGAATTTATTCTCTTGACTCAAGAAAATTATTTTCTTCAAAATAGAATTCTTGGTTCAAGAGTTTGATTCTTGAGTCAAATCAATTTTTTTATCAGTGTATTATTTATGATACCTTAAACCCTTAGTTACAAAAAATAAAAGCTCCACAGAGACCATAAAACTAAAAAAGATAAGTCTAATTTTAAAACTCTACATTATTAACACTTTAATATTATGTAAACGCTTATTGACATTTCTCTTATGTATATCGACACTGTACAATATTTTGTGTTTGGTTAATGGTCCTGAAAAAGCTACGGTTCTGAAATTAAATCAAATTACGTATTTATTAGTCAGCTTTTAAACTTATATGCTAAATACGGCGTATTAAAGAATCTTAATAACGCTACTAATCTACATAATTAAGAGAATAAAAAAAGTTTTGTCTCCAGTGTATTTATAAATTATCAGAGTAGTTCTAAATGGATTGAAAGTTTGCGCTAAATAAAATTTGCTTGTTTATTTATTTTAAACAATTTATTTATAATAAACTAATACAAAGTAAATAAAACTTTCATGGATTTGTTTCCTTCAGTTAATTTTTAAACGCTTGGAAAATGATTTAAAAGTTGTGTATAGAATAAATTAAATATTTTACAGCGCTTACAACTAAAATACAAGCGGGCAGATATAAGGATTAAACACGCAAAAGAGAGACAAATTACATAGTTTGAAGATTATCTTAACTTTTTGGCAATGTGCCGAGAAAACTTCTGACGTGCTGAGAAAGCTACCAATATACCGACCAATCATTTTACTTAAATCTAGTATATTACACTTCACATACAGATAACCATGTACGTACACTACATACAGGGCTAACTCTGATACTTCAGCTTTCATACAACACACCACTCGGAAAAGCTCTCGTCGTTTCCACATACAATGTATCTACACTTTCACGTGGTGCTTTTATTGCATCATCATTTACTATCCCAGACGTGCAATGGACCACAAGATTACCGATTTGTCAATTAGCAGCAGAAGCCAATTTATTTATTACCTCGCTTCTACTCTTTTAAGGTTAGAGTAAATAATGTTCTTCGTTAAGATATATAGAATCTTGGATTAAAAAGCCATGACATTGCTAATTTTGATCTAAGAATCTAGTAAATATCTCTTATCCTAATCCAATCTAGTTTGCTATACGTTTTTATTAACGACTGGAAGATAAATATATTTTTAAATAAATTGATTGTTAAAGATTTACCGTTAATCCTTTCGTCTTCTAAGTAAGTAAGTATACTTACTTAAAATATATTTTACGCCAAATTTATCAACACGGAAAAAACTAAGTTATAATAAATAATAATCGATTCATAATAAATACTATTCAAATAATGATAAATACTATTTCAAGTAGTGATAAAAATTATGTAAATGTAAAAATGTTAAAATATAATAATTAATAATGCTAACTTTAATGTTTATCATTTTTCACGTCAAATATAGTGTTTGCAAAGTGACAATCGATTAATCGATTTTTTATAATCGATTATAGGCTTTTCGATTAATCAAAAATAAATCGAATAAATTTTTTAAAAAACGAATGTTCACAATCGATATTCGAGAAAATAAAAATTTTTTTTCTAAATAGATGTTGAAATAATATTAATGTTTGTATAGTCAGATAAATTTACAAAGAACGTAAGTCAATTTTATTAACTTCTTTACAGAAAACAAAATATTTCTATTTTTTTTATAATCGATTGACACAATTGATTGTTACTCGGTCGATATTGCAACATTATAGTTGAAGACATCAAATAATCGAAAAATATTGAAAAAAAATTAGGAAAACGGTTGAGCCTAAAGGCCATCCCTGCAACTTCCCGCTAATTCCATACTTAAATGCTTAAAATTGCACTTATAACGTTTTTGAGCTCTCCGAGTTCAAAAGTCTGATAGAAGTCTAATAAAGACACTATTTATCAAATTTTCAAACCGCAATAACTTTTGAATAAATGAACCGGTTTTCACGCGTAAATTTTATTTATTTTGAATATCTGATTCAGTTGTTTCCCGTTATTGTTACAATTCGCATTGCATTTTTCCACGATTGTAATTGGGAGATCTTACGAGCCGGCCAAAGGCCGGCGAAGTTTGATCTTAATTATCCTTCGTGTCTCGCACTTCGAGATTACAAAGGTAGTATCACTACTTTTATGTCAATAACCACAAGTTCAGAGCTAAAAAATAAAACACAAGCGCCTCTAGGTTACCATGGTACTTTCTTATAGTTGTTTACTCATTCGTAAAAAGCTAATTCATTTTTTATTTTACCTAAAAAAGGGGTAGGTAAATTTTTATTAGTATATGTGGGTGGGAATCTCTCGTGCGAGACACTCGGATAATTTAGATCAAACTTCGCCGGCCTTCGGCCGGCTCGCAAGATCTTCCAATTATCCTTCGTGTCTCGCACTTCGAGATTACGAAAGTAGCTGTTTAGAGCAAGAATCTTCTGTATATAAGTATTTATTTATTTAAGTAATACAAAGGAAAATGAAAAAATGAATTCATTGTAACTATTATCAAACAAATGTTTGATGAAAACAACAACAATTTAACTCAAAATTATGAAATATAAATATAACTAACTTAGTAGACTGGGTGATAAAACAGACTCTGTGAATGAATTATTTTCAATAGTTATTGGCGGATGATAAAAATCAGCGAAAACTCTTGAGTTTGGAGACCAACTAGCCACTTTTTTAATTTCCGCAATGCTCACACCTCTTGCATATGCTTTCGATTTCGAGGCATGCCGCGTAGAATGCGCAGTGAATCTCTTATCTACTCCTAAAGTGACCAACGTCGATCTGATCCAACGACTAATTGTTTCACTTTTTACTGCCTTATGGGGCTTGTTAAAAGAAACAAATAATGAGTCAATGTTTCCTCGCAGGGTTTTTGTCACCACTAGGTACTGGTTTAAGGTATGTGCAATACACAGCTCACGTTTATCACGGAAAAAAGGGATCTTCAATACTGGTTGCGGAGCCCCTGGCCGAGAAGTTTTAATTCTATCAGAAATACGTACTTCAATTTTTCTTTCTGAAGCAATGATGTTAGAAATTTCAATTAACTAAAACGTTTGAGAGCGATGGGCGGTACCCAAGGCTAATAACAACACTAATTTTTTCGTTAGTTTCTCTAAAGATAACTCCTCTAACGGAAACCACGTTGCCAACATCTAAAACTGGATCCACATCCCACGTGGACTCATAGTTGGGTTAGCTGGGCCTTATCTTTGAAGATCCCTTATTGAATCGACTTATCAGTTGATTATTGGTGATATCCTCCGCTGATATTAATGACAGTGCTGCTTTCGCAGAGTTAAGCGTACTATATCCAACACCATCATCAAATCTTTCCGAAAGAAACTTCAAAATCTTTGCCACTGACACAACATACGGATCCTCATCATTCTGTCCATTCCATCGCCACCAGAGTTTTAGAGTCCCATTATAATTTTTTAATGTTGACTCTGTTAAAGAAGCGATTGAAATATCGATTGCTTCTCTAGGTGTACCCTTTATCAATAATGCTTGGCAGATAACTTGGCGGCAACCAGGATAAGTTTCTTCGCTAGAGGATGTTGGTCGGATCTACAAGGAGAAACCAAGATGTTAGGATCTGCTTCAAACAGAACCCACTTCCCTACTGCTAATTTTTGGAAGGTTGGGAACCAGACCTGAGTAGGCCAGTGAGGTACCACTAGTACCCCTTCTGCCTTATCATCCTTAATTTTTTTAATTACTCGGGTTATTATAGAGAAAGGAGAAAAAGCGTAAAACATCCAATCAGACCAGCTGATTATGAAGGCATCGAAGGCAAATGCCCCTGGGCCTCTTTTCCATGAGCAATATACTGCGCATTTGGTGTTGATTCGTGAAGCAAATAAATCGATTTCTAGTTTCCCGAAATTCTCCGTAATTACTTCATAAGCATAATCCGCTAATTCCCACTCAGCATCCGAGTTATCGATTCGCGAAGAACGATCAGCTTCGACATTCTCCTCTGAAGGAATATAAGTAGCGTAGACCCATAACCGCCGGACCTCGCACCAATCCCACAGCTCACATGCTAGCTCATGAAGACCAGAGAACCGAACGCCTCCCATTTTATTGATGTAGGCCAACGTTGTAGTGTTGTCCACCATGAGTAAAATGTCTAGATCTCTTAAGTCAGCTGCAAAACATTTCAAGGCTAACAAAGCCGCCTTAAGCTCTAAATGATTTATATAAAGACTCCTTTCCTGTTGGTCCCACAATCCATTAGCATCTTCACCATTGCAAAAAGCACCCCATCCAGATACGGAAGCATCTGAATAGATCGTTTTTTCATACCGATTATTTCTAATCTTCCGAGTTGCATTTGGTAGAGATTGCAGCCACCAATCCCAGTCTCTTATGGTAAACTTAGGCACTGATATTATATCATCAAAACAACCCTTACTTCTATTTAATGTCTGGATCTTTGCTCTTTCAACTAATCTGCAATGTAACAAGCTGTATTCAACTGCTTGATAACAAGCTACCAACAACCCAACAACTTTCGCAAAATCACGGATCTTCATACGCCTTTTCTTTTTAAGAGACTCAATCTGGTTTCGTACTGCGATCTTCTTCTCATGCGGAAGCTCTACATTCATAGAAACCGAATCCAAAATAAACCCCAAATATTTACATTTCTTTTCGGGCACCAATTTGGACTTTTCATAATTAACAATAAATCCTAACCTCGCCAGCAAGACAATAGTTTCAGTTAAATTTTCGCTGCATTCTCCAATCGACTTAATGCACTGACGTGTGGTTTGTCTGACACAAAAGAAACGAATGAGTAAACAACTATAAGAAAGTACCATGGTAACCTAGAGGCGCTTGTGTTTTATTTTTTAGCTCTGAACTTGTGGTTATTGACATAAAAGTAGTGATACTACCTTCATAATCTCGAAGTGCGAGACACGAAGGATAATTAGGAACCGTTAAATTTTTTAATGAATTTTTTCCCGATTTGCATAGTGGAAATGAAAAATTTGATTTTTATAATCGATTGTTACTCAGGCGATGTTGCAACTTTAAAGTTGTTCCCATAACAATCGTTTTTTTCAAGCCGATTAAATCGATTATTGAAAAAATCGATTGCTTGTCAACAATTTTAACCACAATGATAAAAACCAAACTATAGTTATTAACTTAGTACTTTTTATTGTTTGAAACTATAGTTTTCAAACAGTGACGGTCTGATATTTACTATGAGAAGCGCTAGAAAACATTTTTTAAATGTTAAATAATAAACGTTAGCTTTGATACTCTTTAACATTATGCTTTGTAATATTTATAATGTTATGAATCTTCGGTTAACATGGAAGCGAAACCGCCTAGCATTTTCATCAATATCTCATTCATTTTTCAAGCAACAAAATTTATGTCTACTGAAAAATGTAGTCTTCTTTTAATGCTGTTTAAGCGCTGAAATTAAAATTTTGTTGCTTAATTGGATTCCCAGCATTTATTAACAATGCTAGATTGTTTCAATCTAACTTTATACTCTCTTAAATCGAAATAGTGACTATAGTGACTATTCACTATTTTTGCAGTGCGGAGTAAATCACTAATTTAAATAGTGGTATACTTTTCACTACTAAATAGTGAATAGTCACTATTTCATAGTCGAAAGTCACTATTTCGATTTAAGAGAGATAAGGATTATTATTCTGACTAAAATTTATAATTTAGTTTTTTCCGTGTATTAAATGTGTTAATAGCTAAATATTACAACGAAATCGTAGAATTTCTGAGTATTTATTCTAAAATATTTTTTCTGTTTTATTTTAATATTTTTTGGTCAATCAAACTTAGTTTTAAAAATAAAGCTTTTCATATTTATTAATAATATTTCACAGGAAATTATATAAAATAATTGTGTGCAGATCTTTATCGCCGTATTTAATGAAATTTTACTGTTATGTCAAGACCTTAATCTCGAATCATAATAATATAAACAATCAGATATGAAAACGACCAGTTCACGTGTTTCTCTAAAGAGTCAATCGTCTTCCATAACATTTTCATTGTCTGTATTACAATACAAAGTAATGCCGTTTTATTTGACCGTATATAATATATTCAAGTGGCGTACGTGATATGCAATGAAACGCTTTTGATATATATATTAACTTGACAGTGTTAAAGTAATTTTAGGTGAACATGACTTGACACTCAGTGGTCACTCAGGGGGATCTACGTTGGCCACAATGTACTATAAAACGTGAATGGGATGAGTAATGTAAGCATCATGCTCACTGCGGACGTTAAAATATGCGGTTTACCAAAATAATTATTCATTTAAATACGAATTTTTTATATTCAGTTCTCAAGCTAGCAAATAAATTAAATTTACCTTTCGTTTTATTATTAATTTTTTTTATTCCGTTATTTTATTATATTATTTTCTGTATACAGACACACAGCGGGGAATCCGTTCATCAAACGTGACCAACGAAGCAGCAAATATTCCGGTAAGAGGGTTCTCTTCCGCACGACGCCGCATCCGGGTTCTGATTTTTCAAAGGAAAAACTCTGTGTTGAATGTAAGGTAAAACGGGTATAGAGACTATCAAGAAACTTCTCTCGATCCTTTCTATGCTTTCAGGATAAGAATGTATAAAATATGTATGTGTAGATCCATACATGATACAAGGTATTCTTTGCACTTGTGCAGTTTAGTAAGAATGGACGATGATTGAGAAAACCCGATATTGGTTTCTTGGAGCTTTTATAGTTGGTTCATGTCATGGCGCTCTTTCCTCTATGGCCTTTGGGCATTCGAATCAAAGGCAATGGTCAAAGAGAACAAATATATCTCTGTAATGGTATTTCTCATCGTCACTACCGGAGATACCCAAACTAACTACGCTACCGTTTCCATTACTCTATCGGACTAGTTCAACCGTTCAACTGGAAGTCTTGTTAAACTTGAGCTTACACATCTTACGAGAAACTATCTTGGCATATTCAATATCAGTATTTTTTTTGGTTCTCAAACTAAGTCGATAATTAGAGCTAATATTAATTAAAACTCGCCATATTTGACAAGATATGAAATAAAATTGACCAAAATATTTTCAATCAGATTAAAGTATTGAATTTTCATTAATAAAATATTTTTACTCCCAATACATACTAATTGAATTTTTAAAAATTTTTGAAATTTTTTGAATTTAATATTGAAACAATTTAAAAAAATCTATAGAATGTGATAATTCTTATGGAATTTTAAAAAGAAGTATTTTTTGTACTCAATTACGAAACTTTGTGCTGTTTTTTGAGTACTTTTTGACCCACTACAAACATTTGAAAATATTTTTGAACATTTAAATATATTTTATAATTGTTTACAATGTTTAAAAAATTTCTGTAGTCATCTAAAACGTTCTAACGTGTCTAAAATTATTTTCATGTAATATTGAACATTTCAATATATTTTCGAGCTTTTTTGATCAATCTAGAAATATTTTAAATTTTCTAGATCGATAACAGTTATTCTTAAATTAATTAATAATTTTCAGTGTTTTAATATATAATGGAATTTCTTAGATCATTCATGGAATTTTGATAACAATTTGAAGTATTTTGGATCAACTATAATCATTGATTTTCATTGTTACTTTCAAAAAATGGTAAAATATCAAAAAAATCTGAAATAATGTAGAAAAGTTCTCGATATTATCAAGCTCAAAAATAATTTACGTCATTCATCAGTGTCTCAAGCTTTTATAAGTCATACAATGTGTTAGAAAAAGATGAAAGTATCATAGCATATTCTTACCACCCGCATCCCCCCACTTCCTCCTACTGCAACCAAACTCTCTTACTTACAAGTATACACGTGAGGTCTTCTGCCACTGCAACCATGGAGGGTGGTCATAGAGAAAAGGTTGGACATACCCACTAACAATTTCCTTATATGTATACGATAGATTTAAAATTTTTGATAACAAAAACCACTCGGAGAAGGATATAATATATATTATTAAAAAAAAAAAACTGCAAGGTTTTTTTTTCCAATTAAAACAAAAAAAGTTCAGTAAATCTAAGTGTGCATGGTTGAAGCGCGTATGTTACACGTAAATTAATTTAGTTCAAATGTATTCAAGTTTTCACTAATAACCTTAATCCTACTCTCAATGTTTTCATAATTTTATGTCAAGCTTTAATAAAAAAAAGTAATTATTTACTGTAAACTACTTGAACGAATTGAAAGTATAATGTTAATGAGTTAATTAAAAATAAATTATAAGAGTAATGTTTAGTATTTTGAGTGATGAAGGGAAAAGTTTACTCTGAATTCACTTTCAATTTTTACAGTGCACTAATGGTATTAATTTTGAATAACTGAAAAAGTTTTCTAGCTTTCCGCTTAGAAAATCGAAGATTTTCAACAATCGGGAAGCTACCGGTTTTACCCCACTTTGCAAAAATCGAGTTTTCATCAGATCTCGACGTTTGAAGGTCACAGGAAACATCCCTGACTATCAATCGGTTGATTTGTTCGAGAGATATCGTGAACGAAAGAAAACCAAAAAAAGTATTTTTTCGAAATTACTCCAAAATTTTCAATTTGATCAATCCAAACTTAGAAATTCTTTATGGATCTTAAAAAACTGTGTCGAATGCTGCCAACAGCGTGGAAATCGGTTCATTCATTCAAAAGTTATTGTGGTTTAAAAATTCAAAAAATAGTGTTTTATCAAACCTCCATCAGACTTTTGAACTCAAAGAGCTCAAAAGCATAGAAAAGCTATCTATCTGAGCTCGAAGAGCTCAAAACTTCACAAGTGCAATTTTAAGCACCGAGCTATGGAATCAGCGGGAAGTTGCAGGGATGGCCTTCAGGGTCAACCGTTTTCTTAATATTTTTTTTTGTGCAGTAAATTAGCTAGGTTGCTACTTATAGTTTGTAAGTAATGCAAGAATATACTAATTTCTTTACTGAAAAAAATAATTAACCCGAGGAAATCTACTTTTTTTCTGTACATAACTATTTATTTTTAATTAAATAAATTTAGTGTGTGATTATTAAAAATCTATGTTATTAAGTTACTGTGAAACATGAAATTGCAATTAAAAAATCTTCTTTCACTGTTCACAATAGTTTTTATTGTTTCATAATTCATAAAAAGTTAATTATTGTCCCGAGCAACCATATGATCCGCGGCTATATTGTACAATTTTTAGCATAAAATAAAAATGGTTTTTTTTTTTTTTTTCCAACATATACGAGCATATTCCCGCAGTAGCTTCCGGCATTGCACGCTCAAAGAATAGAATAGAATAGATTATTCCTCGAGGGAGAGTCGAGTGGCAGCAATTTTTGGTCGTGGACACAATCGACGATTGGACGCTTGGCCGAAGCTCGAATTCATAAAAGCTACCAGCAAAAGTGATTTTAATGATTCTATCTAGTCTCTACTTTATTCATCCCGGATCCTTCAAATCCACTCAGCTTTTGTCTATGGAATGCAATTATAATTTTCGTACTTTTATTTCTACAAATTTGACTTTCATTAACCTTTATTTCCCAGTAGGCATGAAATAAAGTTCTTTGTATAAATGTAACGCGTCTAGAATATGTGAGTTAATTAAAACGCCGTGAAAATAATTCCTGAGATTTACCTTTTTATGTAAATACTGCTGTGCTTGCGTGCTCAACATTTTCCTAACTGTTCTTCATTGGTATTAAATTAATCTTTATTAAAAAAAAAGTTAATTATTGAAGGATTCAATTTTAGTCTAATAAAAGAATATTATGTGGTTTAAACATATATTATTAAAAATATTGCTATACTCTGAGATAATAATTTTGACTCACGAATAGTTTGTAAAATGCAGTTTTAGCTCGGAAAGCTAAAAAAAAACACAGAAATTGTAATTTTGAGCTCGAAGAGTGCAATTTTATGCGCTTAGGTATGGAATTAGCTAATTATATCAGATAAATTTCAAGAAATCCCAAAACTAAAACGAAAAATGATGCTTTTTTAACTCCCGCTAAGAAAAATTGAAAATTTTTTAAAATTCGGGAAGTTATTAGTTTCACCCCGTTTCGCGAAAATCGAGTTTTCATCAAATCTCGACGTTTTGAGGTCCTAGAAAGCTTCCCTGATGGTTTTTACGGTGGTGTCCATGCGGCTGTACATATGTATGTGTGTGTGAGTGTATGTGTGTATGTATGTAAACCGCTTACAACTTCGAAACGGTTTGGCTGATCGGGACCAACTTAGTGGCGATCCAAAGAGTATCGAAGCCCTTAAATTTCCTGAAAATTTGAACTAATTTCGTTTTCTAGATTTTGAGAAATCTCAAAAACACAATTTCTGGGAAATTTTTTTTTTAAATAATTTTTAAACGGCTTTACCGATCGATTCCAAAAATTAATCAGCTCTTAAGTTAGTTAATGCGTCGAAGAGAGATATCGTAAACGAGTTATTGCGTAAAAACGGTAATTCTAAAAAATTTTTGACCGGAAAATCCCACAATTAAGAACGATGTCAAAAGAACTATTATTTTATCTTGATACTAATTTTCACGAAAGCAAAATTCGTCAAAAATTACTGAAAAATTTTTAAATTATTTTTGCTGCCTTAATTTTTTCCAAGAGTATGTTACTTTAGCTGACAATTTTCCTTCTTTAGGTGATTTTTTCATTTGTTTAGATTCATTCGTTGACTGATCGATGAGAAAATGTTATTTTTTTAATCATTTTTCATTTTCAGAAGATGGAATTAGGTGGAGTTATAACTCACAAATACAAGCCAAATCCCATTTGTAATAGAATTGAACAATTTATAAATAGTTTGAAAAGGAATAGGGGTAGAAAATTCTACGGTGATAGAAAAAAACTTTCAATTTCCCAAGTATCAAGTTGTCTGAGAAATAGAAAAACTAAACAATAAACAAGTGAAATACTGATTATTGTAGAGGAACTAATGTCGGGTTTTTCCGGTCGACTGGAACAAAAAAGCAAAGCAAATCGTAAAAAAGTTGAAATGAACAAAAACCTTACGCAATCACATATCCAGCGTGGAGGAAAAAAAAAGGATTGCGTAGACAAACTAGCATTAGGTAGAGAGCGTGAAAGAGTGAGAGGACGAATATAAGGGATCGAGAAGGTAATCTTAAGGCTTGCGAATTACTAAGATACAGACCGTAAGGGTCCGGGGGGTACATTGCGCAATTTGTCTTCTTGGTCCGGGCATTCTTCTCTTATTTTCTCTCCCTCTCACAGTAACCCCGAAGGACTTAGTGATGAACGGTCTCCGTCTGTGTTTATTGTCGACGTTAAATTAGCCAAAAACTATCAGCGACTTAGCTTAACGATATTTATTATCTAAAACTAGTAAAACATAGTTTTCTTATTTTTTACCTTTAAAATTAAAATTTTTTTTTCTGAATCATCTAAATATGAAATTCTCTGAGCTTCTATAGTAAATGTAATTAAAAAAACAGCGTGAAGTGATTTTTATTTAAATTTCTGCTGATAAGTTTATCAGTGAAAGTAAAATATCTGTGATAATAAGGTGATAAAAAGTCGAGATGCGTATGCCAACATCTTAGCACTGATATCTCTACGGAGAGCGATTTTAACAGTGGATCGGTAGGATCTCAAGAAATAGAAGAGATTCTGTATAGCATGAAATAAGGTGGCGAAAGAACAATGGAATGCCTGGTATTTTATTTGACGACGCACCTTGTATGTACGCAAGACACGTAAGATGTGCAGTGGAGAGGGTAAATTGTTTGGATCCTTTTGATCGATAAGGGCGCTACTGAATGGTCATTTCAACGGCAAAAGCTCGTTTTGATACTTCCATAGTGTGAGAATCCCAGACTTTTTTATACACATTGCTCCGAATAACCATCAAATACATTTCTGTTTTTTATCTATTTTGTTCAGTTACACATATATTTCTTTATTTCTGGACCTTCATTTGTTGTTTCTCACATAACCGTCTTACGCAAGCAGCGTATAGATAAACGTTTGATTTATTATTAAACACAAATATTACTGCGTATTACACCAATATATGAGATAGTAAATTCTTTCTTATATTTTTTTTCTTCTCAAGTTTTCTCAAGCGTATTATCTTCTAGCTCTACAATTTCGCGTCCCGAATGCCAAAAGGGCGCATTACAGCAGTTTCATAGGGTTTTGCGCTAAAAGAGCGTAAAAAAATTTTTTTTGCCATTCATTTTGAAAATATTTAACAGACATGGATATCTGACAAAAATTTTTTAATTTCTAAATTCAAACGAGTGTGTTTCAAAAAATTCACCTTTTTGACTTTCAGAAAAAATTTTTGAAACTGATAGGACGCAGAATAAAAATTAAATTTTTTATACAAAACTTTGATAGAACTCTTTATTAATAAAGCCAGATGAAAATCATTACAAAATGATATAGCACAAAACCAATTATATATTTTTTCTGCATTTAGTACGTGATTTGTTTTGCTATTTAAATATTGGTATGCTATAAACTCATATTTTTAATTTACTGCTGAGAAAATTGAAAATTTTCGAAAATCGAGTTTTTATTAGACTTCCACGTTTTGAGGTCCTAGAAAGCAATTCCGACCATTTCCCTGAAGATGTCACTATGTCCGTATGTATGTGTGTATGTAACCCTCTCATAACTTTTAAACGGCTTGACCGATTTCATCGTGGATGGCGCCATGGAAAAGAGCTTGACCAAACTTAGATTTTTAACACAATCTGAACCGATTTGGGCCGGTCGATTTTGAGAAATCTTAAAAAAACTACGAAAAAAAATTTTTTTTAAGTGGTTTTTTTGGAAAAACTTTCAAACGGCTCTACCGATCCATGCCAAAAACTAATCAGCTCTTAACATTAAAAAAAACCTCGTCGATCGCTCTCAAACCGGTAAAAATCGGTTGATTCGTTCGTGAATTATCGTTGACGAAAAAAATCGAAAAAAAAATAATTTTTTAGAATTACACCGGAATTTATGGTCTGATCAGTGATTTATTATTCTTTTATCAGAATTTTGAGTTCGGAGAGCTCAAAATAACACAAATCATATTTTTGAAATCGAAGAGCTCAAAACAGCATAAGTGCAATTTTAAGCGCTTAGATATGGAATTAGCGGGAGTTGCTCAGATGGCCTTTGAGGTCAACCGTTTTCCTATTTTTTTTTCTTTTCAATTTAAAACATCAATTACTTGAATGATCAAATATACTAAATGTTTTCTTTGTTTGACAATAAAATTCTAAATTTTCGATCGTTGAAAACCATTAATGTATTTTTAAGCTGTGGTTTTAAAAAATAATCATTTTTTTTAAATAATTCAAACAAACAAAGTTGTTCAAATCTATTCTATTCACCTAATTAAATCTATTTTCAGTAAGGTAAGGGACCTATATTAGTTATTGACCGCTGTTTATTTTCTGATCTTTTCAGCTTTATTTTGGGATAAAAAAATTATCAACTTTAACATAAACAGGTTAATAATTTATTACTATTTATAATAAAATCTTATCAAATGTTTATTAGAATGAATTGAAAGTTATAGTTATTATTTCAAGAAAATTATGCTGAGTAATCATGCTTGAATAATGATTGTAATGCATGAATAACTTAGCAGTCTCATAACTCAAAGGGCTGACCCTTCAATTATTTTTAAGACTATCAATAAACTTATCTTGTACTTAGTTCACCTAAAATACACTTTAAGACCATTTTATTTTTAACGGAATTTCTTCTATCAATAGTTAAAAATAATTTTCGACAATTTATGAGTTTGCTGGGACCACCAAAAAGATGTTAATTACTATAACAATGAATATACTTTATTGAATTTATGACATTAGTATCGTATAACATGATTTATAAGCTTACCGCGGAAAATCCGTAGCAGTCAAACTAATCGCCGAACCCGTATCAGGATCTGTGATCTATTGAAAGTGGAATAAAATGATAAAAAAAAAGAACATGATTTATTTTTGAAAAAAAAAATTAAAAATATTAACTCAGTTTTGTATATCTTAAAGTTGAGTTTTATAATAGCTACTTCATTTCCTCAAATGAAAAAAATAATTGAAATTAATTAAAAATGAATCCAAAGAGACCAAACTAATTTGCTCAATGCAAGCTTTGAATCTATATATTAAAGAATTCTTGTAAAATTTAAATTGATTTCGAGAAATATCAAAAATTAAATTTTCAAAAAATCATTTTTAGGAATAACTTTTAAGCCACTATACCAATCGTTCCTAGATTCTTATTAATTCTTAACCGACAAAAATATTTAAAAAAATTTTGAATTCTAAAAACCAAAAAAAAAA
>JZSA01000565.1:0-15265 GCA_000956155.1 Cotesia vestalis | reverse complement strand
AAAAAAAGCGATTATTTTGAAATGTTTAAATGGATATAATTTTTGAACGCAACGTTTGATTTTAACTTGTTTGGCTTGATTTTTGGATTAATATATTTAATATTACATCTATATTAGAATGGTTACGCTTCAAATAAACTTGTTTCATGAATCGGCTGATTTTACGAATTTGTAAGTTCAGAAATATTTAGAGTTCCAATCAATTTCAATTTTAGTATCAGCTGAATTCAGCGGTTGAAGTTTTTAAGTAGTAATATTTACAAATCTAAAAATTTTCAAGAGAATAATTTACAATAACCGCATTTTTCGTAAGACGTTATTTTAGATGATCAAACTTTTCAATTATTTATTTTTTTATTTGGAATATTTTTAATGATTATTTATTTTAAATTCGGTTATTTTTAAACCGGTGACATTTTACTAATGCGAATTTCTTCATTTTTAAATAACTGTTTTTTTGTTTCTCATATTTTAGACGTTATTTACGTTTCTAACATTAAAGATATGTTATTTTTTACATTATAATGTATAAGCATTATTTAAGCTGATAAGCTTATTTTACAAATGGAAAAATTGATGATTTTCAAATTTTAGAATTTAGGGTTAGCAATAAATCCCTGAATATAGAAACTGACTCGAATTAATTAATGCGATTGTATATTATACTGATAGCGGCGTTACTTAAGATAAACATGTTATCATAAAAAAAAAGATAATTTTTTAAAAATAATACTAAATATACGATTGAACAAGTCAATGTTATAAGATCATAAGAATTTAATTTAACCCTTACAATAATTTGCATTTATTCATTTATTTATCATCTAAATTAATTTCATTAACTATCCATGTATGTATTCAATAGTTATCTATTTATTAAGGAGTGTCCCTTTATTGGTAAAAATTCGGTACTATACTATTTTTAAATAGTTCTAATATACTATACTATTTTTTCCCCACCCCTGCGAACCGTAAAAAAAAAAAAATTTTTTTCATTTTAACAATTTATTGCAAATTATTCTGTTTATCAGAAGATATAAATAAGAACGTCAATTAATAAAATTTTTAAAAAATCAATTAATGGTTCTAAAAATGATAATAATAATACAAACCAAACAATAGACGATTCATTTGAAATAATAGTACCTATAAGATACAAAAACACGTGACAATTATTGATGCTTTGATTGGTTCCCTGTAATGCTTATAAATATACGTATATATGTATTCATAAATAGTAGTGTCTTTAACGCTAAGTATTAAAGTCATCTTCTAGTATATAGTAAGCCAGCAAGTAGTTCACTTATCAGTAAATAGCATTATTGTTATTATTTTACGTAATAGCTATCAGATTTATATCAATGGGAATTTTATCTCGAGTATAAGTGCCTTTTTTTCTTAATATAAAAAAATAATTAGTACTACGTTGAAATAGCGATTGCACACAGTGTTGATATTTGTGAACTAATTAAAGTGATAACTAAAATAAACGATGAAAGGCTCTTGCGTTATTGTGAATTTATTAGTTCAATTGATCATCGCTGTTATTGCTGTAGAATGTTACAGTCACGATTATTGGAGCAAACGTGCCACACTTATAATTGAAGAAGAACGAATTTCGCTAGGCGGTGATTTGTCACTTAATCCGAAAGAACGGTTGGTGAATGACTTATTATTAACATTTAAAAGAAAAGAAATCGATGATGGTATGTAGATAATATAACTATTAAATTATGCATGTGAGATCATGATTTTTCTCTGAATCGAAGATTAAGAGCAAGTCTTTGGCTAACTATTGTATTCAGTGTTTAATCTTTAAACTACATTTCTTGTAAGCTAGCTTACAGCTTTAACGTTATCATTGAAAATTAACACGTTATAGTTAAAAATACACGTGTTTAGGAAAATTATCTACATGTTAAATGTACATTTCATTTTTTGGGGGAAAAGAACTTGTTTGAACATGACTGCAATGATTTCAGGTATATGGGTTTAAAGATGTCTTCGTTGTAATGAGAAGGTGAAATAGCTGACACTTAAGTAGTTTCAAAGAAAATGATGATATGTTCTAGAACAAATTAATATTTAAATTTGAACTCAATATGTTGAAAAATTTTTCATAAAATTGACACAATTTTTGTGTGAAAAAGAAGTATATGCAAATAGAGCTTATAAAATCAATTTGATGTACACAATTAATGTTAACATTAACATAATCTAGTGTTAAATTTAGAAAATTATTATTAATTTTTTTTTTTTTAAGTGTAATTTATTTATTTACTCATAGTAATTAAGGCTTGATAATTTAAATTTTTTATATACGGATTTGCACAATTATAAGTTGAATATTCTTCTTAAGGTAGTTCTTTCCCAACCTATAGTTTATACTACTGCTGTCTTTTTCATTCGCTAGTGTCGCCTCTCTTACGGGCTATTGCTCACTTACTTCCACGCATGACTTTATTTGTTTACTTAACTAGTTTATCAATGATTTCTCAAAAACTATGTGGTAGGGAATTCCAGAATTTTGTAGGGTAATTATACATGTACTAATCTCATGTATTATTAGTTTTTCGTGAAATTCTTAAAATTTCTTCAATAAAAAAATAATAAAACTTCGCAGTTTTTTCTATCTTTTCCCATACCGTCTGTGTAAAAATGTCAGAGTCAATTACAATTATCTTTGTGCTAGACGTGGTAAATTGTCTCTAAATTTTAACAGCGTGTGTGTTATGTATTTGTAGTATATTACACTACAAGGGCAGAAAGCGTAGCCATTGTCAAAAAAAAGTTATGTTGCAAATGAATGGGGTGAACAGCCGTCTCTAGCTGAATTATCGAAATTAATCAAGCAAAAATTTATCATTCTACACCACTTTTAAAAGATCTACCACAGATTTTTCGCTCACAGATCTTCCAAAGATCTTCCAGAAGTCTTTAATGGACTATATTGTTTTTTGAAAAATTTGACACCCCAGGTAGACTTCTGGTAGATCTCTTGCGAAAGATCTGTGATAGATCTTTCATGAGTCTATTAAAGATTGTTTTTTTTTTACCCGGGCACACACACACATGCAGACATACGGACATCATCGCGGAAACATTCGGAAACACTCGATTTTCTAAAAACAGGGTAAAACCAATAACTTCCCAACTTTTGAAAATTTTCAATTTTCTTAGCGGGAAGTTAAGAAATCTAAGAAGAAAAAAATTTTTTTTAGAAACTAAATTATCATTTTTTAAAAATTCAAACTATAGATCTAGAAGCTATCTCTATCGTTTATTTTAAAATCATATTAATATGAGAAAATTCTTGATAATTTATTACTTTTTAACTTATTTTCTAGGATTCAGAGGCAAAGCAAAATTTTTACCCTCTAAAAATTTCATTGAAGTACGAAATGACATAAAAGAATCGAAATTATTCAATATTATAAAAATGATGCCCAAAGGTGCCGTCCTCCATGCCCACGATACAGCTATAGTTTCAGAAGAATGGTTATTCAACAATGTAACATTCCGGGATAATTTATATATATGTGATGAAGCTGAAAATTTACAGTTAAAATTTTTTCACTCTCCTACTGACGATTGTAACTGGCAGTTACTGAAAGAACTTCGTAAAAATGAGACTTTTGCGGCGGAAATAAATTCACGAATTCGCAAAGAATTTTCTATGATGACTGACAATCCTGATAGGATGTATCCTGACGTGAATTCTGCATGGAAAAAGTTTATGAATATATTCATTCTGATTACACCAATGTTAACATACAGACCAGTTTATGAAGATCATTTTTATCAAGGTCTTAAAGAACTGTATGAAGACAATGTACTGTATTTAGAATTGCGCTCAACTTTACCACCACTTTATGAATTGAATGGAACTCAATACAATCCTATTGATGTGGTTGGAATTTACAAAAAAGTTACTGAGAGGTAAGAAAATTTTTATGTATATAATTAATAATTTAATTTTGGTTTTCATTTTATCGAGAGATAACCTGTCAAAAATTATTTTTATTTATTTATCTACTCATGTAGTGATTCTAAAATTCGTGTTGACACAGTAAAAAATTTTGCGTCAATGCGTCAAAAAATTTTGTGTTAAAAATTTTTATGGTAAATGTTTAACACTTTTTTTTGTTAATTTAACACAATAAATATTAAATTTACACGCAAAAGTGTTAAATATTTAACACAAAATTTTTTTACGCAATAACGCAAAATTTTTTACTGTGTAGTACCCACAAGAATTTTTTAGATAGTACGTAAACAAGAATTAAAAAAAAAAAAAAAACATAAGTAAGCTGAGTAATGATGAAAACAAGTTATGTTATCCGGTGAAACAGCATTGAAAATATAGCGTGTACTATTACTTGTTTCGAAATTTACTTATGTATTTTGAAACCTTACTATCTTAATTAAATAGATACCAATTTAATCAAAAAAAATTTAATGTGATTGTGACTAAAAAAATATTATTGTCATCTAAAATTCTGATTGACTACACATTTACACGAACTAATAACATTAAAATTTTTTTTTTTATGAATTTTCTATAAACATATGTTAATTTATCATCTTAGTTTAACTTTTTCTAGATAATAACTTAATTTATAAATTTTTAGAAATTCCCAAAACTCAAAAATTAAAAAAAAAACGTCAAAAATTTAATTATTTTTCTTTTAACCTTTTGTCTCAATGTTTTAAAATTTTCTATGTAAAAAATGATAACCTTTAGTTTTGTTATGCAATAATTCTCCATGTCAATATTTCACCTTATAATTCTTGTATCAAAATTTTTTAAGTAAGAAATTTTACCGTCGAAGCAATTTTTACGTAAATAATGATAGAATATCGCGAGACAAAAGAGTAGAAAAAATAAAAAAAAAATACAATTTTTTAAAGAACTGGTCTTTAGAAAGGGGCTTTTGGAATTTTGGACGCCACTGGAATTTTATTCACGGTGTTCCAGAAATCGGAGAAGCATGAGAGGAAAAGTCAAGGTCGTGGAAGTTTAGGCAGACTGTGAAATAATACTGATAATAATTAAATTTTTAAATTTTAATAAGCTTTAATTATTTATTCAAAATTAATCAAACGAGCAAATTTTAACAACTTAATTCCAACGACATTTTCTTAAATTTAACTTATAATTTACTAGATGAAAATCTTTCTGCTATCGCCGAAAAAATTTATAAAAATTGAATATCACTTCAATCTACCTAATTCACACTTGTCCACCGGACATAATTTTACCAAATTTTATTTATTGAACAAATTCTCGATTTCAAACTACTCCGTCAAACTGACGGAGATCAACATTTATTAAATTTAACCTTGTCTAACAGACTTAACTAAATCTCAATCTTTCACCGGACATCGACTTACAATGTCAATTTTTCTCATCCTCAAAATTTTCTCACCAACTTCCTTAATATATTTGTCTTTAAATTAAAATTACCATTCAGCATTAATTCAGCATAAATTCCAATTCTCAGTAATTAAATTCAGCCAGCAGGCTTAAATTTAGTTTCACAATTTTATCATTCTTAATTAACAAGGTCTCATCTTGATTCATCAAATTCTCGAACTACAAAATTGCCAGAAGGACATAAACTTATTCGGAAATACACATATCAATTAATTACTTCAATTTAGTAGTAATAAGTATAACTAAAACAATTTATCACAGCCATGAAACTTGTAATTAATTAACTAAATAATTCATTATTGCCATAATAATTGTTGAATACCTGAATACAAAAATTAACTTAAAAAATTATTGGTAAAATTTACTGTTTCAGATTCATCAAAGATCATCCAGATTTCATTGGAGTTAAAATAATATTTGCACCTTTGAGAATAATGTCAACGTCACAATTAGATGAATATATCGATATAACACTAGAAATAAAAAGAAAATTTCCAAATTTCTTTGCTGGATTCGATCTTGTTGGTCAAGAAGATACAGGAAATTCTTTAGAATTGTATGCAGAAAAGCTTCAGCGTATGACAAATGAAGTAGGTTTTTTTTTCCACGCCGGAGAAACTAATTGGTACGGCTCAAAAACTGATAGAAATTTATTGGATGCTGTTCTGTTAAACACTACACGAATCGGACATGGTTACGCTATTGTAAAGCACCCGGAAATTCTGAAAATAGTGAAAGAAAGAAAAATTGCTATCGAAATCTGTCCCATTTCAAATCAAGTATTAGGGCTGGTTAAGGATCTGCGCAATCATCCGGCAAATATCCTTTTTGCTGGAGGGTTCCCTGTTGTCGTTTCTAATGATGATCCGGGCTTATGGGGATCAAAAGCGCTTAGTTATGATTTTTATGAAGCATTCGTTGGAATGATGTCCAGAGATGCTGACATCAGAGCGTTGAAACAGCTAGCTATTAATTCTATTATTTATAGCAGTATGAGTGGCTGTGAAAAGCAATATGCTCACGATGTTTGGACACGAAAATGGTCTGAATTTCTTTGTAAAATAAATTATTGATTCTATTATTTTACTGATTTCTTGAAATAGACGATTTTTAAATAAAACAGTTTTCTATCAAAATATTAATAACAATTTCTTATTTCGAATTTCCTGTATAAAATTTATGAATGAATGAATTTATAATTCCAAATTAGACAGTCATTTATTTCATTCTCTTTTAATAAATGACTCATTGAAATTTAATTTTCAAAGCTTCAAGTCGAATAGCAACAATTTATACAAAAAATTACAATATCGCATATATTTTTTGGATATAAACCAAATTCGCAATTTATAGTTTAAATTCTATGATTTATATATTTATTTACTATTTATTATAGACTTTAAACATAATATTCACTATTTATAAGACATAATCTCTACTTATGCATCAGCTCATCGGAAATTTCTTACTTATAGATATAAGAAAAAGTAAAACGCTTTGTTTCTAAAAACTTCTAAACTATACGAATTTAAAACTTTAGAAGGTAATTCTTTTCAAATAGTTGATACCGCGATTGAGTTTTTAAAGATAATTGAGGCGAAATCAAATATTTTTTATTTTTGAAGATGACATTAAGTGTTTAACTGCCAGTCTATCATAGGGTAGAAGTACCGTTTGTGGCCAGTGTACCTGTTTTGGCCACTTTATTTTTAAATTATTGTTTAAATATTTCTATAAGCGCAAGACTTTGTGAATTCAATTCGCATAAATGTATTAATTCATAAATTCTATAAAAATTCTACTTGAATAGTTAAATTTTTTACGAATTCACTAAAATATCAAGTGGCCAAAAATGGTCCTAAGATGGCCAAAACCGGTATTTCTACCCTACTATCGAATACTAAAATCCTTCACAACAAACATGCATCTCGAGAAATTTTTTTCATCTGAATCTAATAGATTATAATAGTAGCAAGCCAAAAAATATAATCTTTGTGACTTTAAATTTAACCAGCTCAGTGAACAACGGTTTAGTGTAATACGTTTTTTGCAATTAGATTCTTAACAAATAAATCTACTGGTATTATTAGTTAATTGCTGCAGTTTATTATCAAACCTTTTTAATTAATCAAGCAGAGCAATGAAGAAGTAGTCAATGTTTGGCACGATAATAGCCGTAACGAACAACTTGCGTAAAGACGTGGAGAGGATGTTCCTCTTATATGCTTAAGGCTAATCAATGTATGATATACCTTACGTGTAAATTGAGCAATGTAAGCATCCCATGTAAGATTGTTCGATAATTAGACGCCTAAATGATTTCTTGTAATAACACATGAGATGATAAGTCATCATAATAACAAATTGAGGCAGATCACAACTATCTCCTAATTTAAACTTAGGGCTACTTCCTATATTTAAAAGATTAGGAAAACGGTTGACCCTAAAGGCCATCCCTACAACTCCATACCTAAACGCTCAACATTTCACTTATTTTGTTTTTGAGCTCTCCAAACTCAAAAAGATAGCTGTTCTATGTTTTTGGACTTTTCGAGCTCAAAAGTCTGACAGAAGTTTCATAAAACACTATTTTCTAAATTTTTAAACCGCAATAACTTTTGAATGAATCAACCGATTTTCTCCAGGTATTTTGTCCCGGCTATCTAGTCATGGTACCATATATATAATACATACCATATAACGCGGCTTGTCACGACATAGCGTCAACAATTCTCAAGGGATCCTAATGAAATTCAACGTACTTATTCTATTGACTATTATTAAGGTCAAGTTAACTTAACTAAGGTCAAGTTTAAATATGAGCTTAATCGATCAATTAGTTTAGAAATGACAGCATTTTAAAATTTTGAAAATTTCATACTCTTACTATTTCCCCTTCAAATAACTTCTGAACGCGTCGAGATATCCGATTTCTGTGAAATGCATCTAAGAGCTGAAAAATTGAGCTTCAATTTCTATATCTACATGTTTTTCTAAATCTAAAAATATCCATCTTAGAATCGTTTTTAAGAAATTATACTTTTGCAGTTGTTTTGTCCACAAAAATGAAATAAAATGGAATCTATTTCCATTTCAGATGCCGAATGGCCTTTTTTGAAAATCATTTATTTCCATAGCGGGAAGTTAAAAAAAAAATTAACTTGATTCAAGAACAAAATTTGTAAATTAAGTTAAATTTACTTGAACTAATGAAAATTTATGAGTTCAAAAATTTTTCTACTTGAATCAAGACGATAAAGCTCTTCAAAATAATTTTCTTGGTTCAAGAATTTTTCTCTTAATCAAAAGTTAGTATTTACCTCAAAGCCCATGTTATCACAAGCCCAATCTGCCATAACCGGGGCATCCAGTGTTCCATCAGAAAAAAGAAAACAATATTTACACACATGAAAATAAAATAGCTTCATTTACGCTAAGGTAGATTTAATAGTATTCCTGAGAAGTCTTGACAAGTAAAGTAAAAGCAAGAAAAAAAAAGTAAATGGTAAGAAAAGAATGAGAAACTGAAAAAAGTAAAAAACTCAAAAGAAAGCCGCTGGGAAAAGAAATAAAGTAGAATTACTGCACTCTGGCAATCTGCTATCTAGGGTTGCTTATTCGCCAAGCACGGGAAAAACGAAGGGCTAATGACTAAAAAAACGTCGAATTAAAATAACAATCGTGGTGAAAGCTTTTTCTTTTTAACGCAAACAAAAATCGTCCTTTCATTTCGTAAAAAAAAGAAAACACTGCTTATTATCCAATAGAATTTTAAAATGGGCATTGTAATCTCATTGGTGAATTTATATTTCATACAAATTTATTTCATTATTCTTATTCAGTTTCTATTACGATTGAATAACTAAATACAAAAAACCTTTATTTTTTTTCACTGTTATTGTTATTACCAATTGTATTCACTACTGGCTTATAAGTAGTTTTGTATTTCTTTATTTAAACTTGATTGTTTAACATATCGATACTGCAATTCTAATACGTCGTATCCCTCATTTACAAAATTTTACAGCAGACGGTAAAAACGATTCATTTCTAACATTGATTAAATGGGATTTGACAGTTAAAAATATTTATTTAAAAATAGTTATTAAACTATTTGACCTTTAAAATTTTAATATGACTTGCATAATGTTGCTATAATTCCATTTTCAAAAAAAAGCCAATTTGTCAAATTTTGTGGGATATATGACGTATTAGAATGGCAGTATCGATATAGCTTCTTACTTTTGTATCGTAAAAGATCTTAATGGCATCGATAAATAATTTTTTGATAAAATTTTTTTTTTTTGCAGAAAATTTTACTTTTTAACAAAAGATTCTTATTATTTTTCCCAGATCTCTAATTTTTTAGCCAGCATTTGAGACCAAAGTTCAAGATCCTCAACAAAAAAGATGACTAAAATTGCTCTTTTCAAGATAATTTAAACTCAGAATTTTTCATTAAACATTGAAAATATGAAAAAATCATAAAAAAAAATTCTCAATTAAGAATTTAATTTACTATTGAAGAGGCCTCTTTCCTTTTTTAAATACATTTTATCCTTTGGTTAGAATTCCGATTATTAAGTCTCAAGAAAAAATTTCAAAATTCATACAAAAAAAAAAATTTTTTTCATGCCAATGATATTCGTTTTACCTCGGTATGATTATAAAAGGACTGAATTTAAAGTAAAAATGGAAAAAATGATTAAAATCTCAAATTTCGATTTAACAATTGAATACTAATGGAAAACTACAGAAAATAAGACAATAAAAGTACGGGTGAAAATAAATGGAAGGACAATTGGAAAGGTAAGAGATAATTGATGAATATGAGAGTTTAATAATTGAATATCCGAGGCAATAAGATTAAATATGGAATTTAGGGCTGACTATGAAATATATAACGGGCGTTGATAAATATATAACAAGTAGAGAGTGTGAATTGGCCCGAAAGCGATATGAACCCTCAATGGTACTCTTACACTCTTAAACGTATACTCAGTACGGTGTATAGATGAAGTACCCAAAGCGTTATCGGAATTATTGGATTTTGACTTCCTTTGTAAGCTCGTCTGGAAATGCTAGATGGGATAAATGTGGCGGTGGCTGTCAGAAAAGTAGGAATTCCCCAGGGCCGTCCCGTCGTTGCTCACGGCGCTGAGACAGGGGGATAACTCGAGCCGCACGTGGTAGATGAACGAGTCTCCGTGGCGAACAGAACAAAAAACAAAAGGAAAAAGTAAATAAAGAGGAGAAAATAAAGAACGAAAAAATATACTAGAAGAGATCTCAACTGCCAGACAGCAGAAACAACACTATGGATCATAGAAAACCGTTTTGAATAATTTATCCAAACACATGTGAAATGCATTTACCTTTGTTACTTTTTTTCTTATTTATTCAAAAATTTTTCTGTCTTCGTGCTAAATAGACAGTGTGCTATGATATACTGGTTGTTTTTTACATACATCTCTCACCAGTTTATTATGTGACGTAACCATCACGATGATATAATAATGCTTTTTGTAGTAACCCATAATAAGACAAGGCAGGTTGACAACTTAGAAAGAAAGATCATTTCATATGTTTTCCCTATCAAAAAAATTAAGAAAACGGTTAACCCTAATGACCATCCCTGAAACTTTCCGCTGATTCCATAGTTAAGTACTCAAAATTGTACTAATAACATTTTTGAGCTCTTCGAGCTCAAAAATTTAATTTTCGTATCATTTTGAGCTTTCCGAGCTGAAAAGTCTAGTAGAAGTTTACTCGATCGCAGCCTAGCCGGTCGAAATCGGTCGATTTGTACGAGAGATATCGTAAACTAAAGGAAACTGAAAAAATTGTTTTTTCGGAGTTACTCTAAAATTCAAACTCAAAGATTTGTTATGAGACTGAAAAAACTGTCTTGAATGCCACCAACCAGGTGAAAATCGGTTGATTCATTCAAAAGTTATTGCGGTTTGAAAATTAAAAAATTAGCGTTCTACGAAACTTTTATCAGACTTTTGAGTTCGAAGAGCTCAAAAGCATCGAAAAGCTATCTTTTTGAGCTTGGAGAGCTCAAAATAACACATAAATTGTATTATATTGAGGATAGGATTATAAATTGTAAACATTTGGAGCTGTATTATCTACTATTATTTATTTATGAACTGGTTAACGTTGAGAATTTGTACACATGTATTGTTGTACTTCAATATTTTTTCTTGTTTGTCTCGAAAAATAATTAAAAATGCTTAATGTTTTGTAAGAAGAGATTTTGTAAAAAAATTTGGAAAACGGTTGACACTGCAGGCCATCCCTGGAACTCCTGCCATGTAAAAGTTTGAAACGCTCAAGGAATGATCTATTTCAAAATTTTGAGATCTTTCGATTAAATCAATCGTTTTTGATAAGGCTTGAAGCATTCGACGCAGTTTTTCAAGCACAAAACGATTATTTATTACTTTCCAAACGGTTTAACAAAAAAGTCATTTTAAAAAAAAAATTTTTTTTGGAATTTTCTAAAATTGAGGAGATTGGCGGCGTTCGATGAAGTTTTTTGAGGACTACTAGTTAAATCATGACATCAGAAACCATTAAAACAGAAATTTTCCATTTTAAATTTTAAATTTTGAGTAGATTTATTAGTCATTACACAGAAAGAGAAAAGAAGAAATTTTATTTACTCAAGGAAATATTAAGGAAGACTAAAAATTTCTTGAATAAAGCCATAATTTCTTGAACAAAGTCAAATTGTCTCGAGTCAAGAAAATTTATTTTTACTCCCAAAAAACTTTAATCTTTCTCAAAATCTTCTTAACCCTTTAGAGCCAGAGGATCTTGAAACGTCTTCGTGTGAGAGTAGTGGAGAGAGCGCAATCCCGTAGTTAGACCCAAGAGTGGGGTTTCAAGGTCAGACTCTAAAGGGTTAATGCAAGAAATTCTTTTTTTTCTGTGTAAAGATGTTACTTGAAGTGAAAAATTCAAAAAGTATTAATGAAACAATATTGGATGATAACTAAATTAATCTTGAGAAAAAATTTTCTTTTGATAATAAATGTAATCGAAATTATTAGTATATTACAAGATTCCATCTGACGCATCTCTAATTCGACTGACTCGTGATAATTGACGAAGCTTAGCGAATTTAGGTGAGTATCATAGATAGGAGAAGCACTGTTCCAGAGGAGTAACGCAGTGTTTATCGGAGCGTATCCCTAGGTTACACATCGGATTGTCGGGCTCACACATAACACCAGCACAACTAAACCCAGAGACTTGGGGGTTCTCATAATCCCCCACTTTACTTGGTCATCATGGCTGCCATTCGTTACCCCGTTATTGCAACTCTGCGAAGATCTAACCACCATTCCCGGATAACCTCCAGCATCCGACCACACACGCTCTCCGATATCTCTTCTACGATACTCCATAGTCCATTTAATTCGTCAGTCCCATAATTATTTTCAGTTGTTCAGGACTTGATTAACGATTAGTCTGTGTTCTTGTACTTTACTAAAATGTTTTATCCATACTATAATATACTTTGAGAAAATGACTCAATTTAGATTATTATAATCAGTAAGTTTAAAATACTGAACACTGAGCATGAAATCTACAGAGCATCTTCTTAAAGCTATATATTCATGAATTCGCAAAAGTTTGTTTTTCACAAATTAGAATTTCATATTAAAATTGCACGAAACAAGTTTCTGTCGATGTCAGACTTTATATTGGATGAAAGACGCCGAATCTAAGTTTTTAACAGCAATTGCTGGCAATTAATTTATTTTATTCGTCGTAGTCAAAGTACTAAATAAATTTATGAAGAAACGCCCAATAACCAATCCAAGACCATATTTTTAGAAACTCCGTTCCAACAAACTTATGGAATAAATATATTTAACCAGGTTGTATAGTTTCATAAATTGAATATCGCCGTTCTCATTAGCTAATTGCTTGATTTTATTTTAATGAATGTATAAGTAAAAAAATTAATCATTTTTACGTTCAAAAATTTAACTCAATATTGAAATCATTGAAAACAATCTGTACACAGAAAAAAAGTTCACTTGAGCCGAGAAAATATTTTTCAAGAAATTTCCGAGAAAATTTATTTAATTCAAGAAAATTTTCTTGTTTTGAGAAAATTTTGCCTCTTATTCGAAAAAATTTTGTTCTTGATGGAAGTAAATTTTCTTTCCTTGAGAAAATGTTTTTTGTTCTCCGGGCGGAAAGTGGCAACTTTCGTCCCGCTACGCTAAACAAAGTTGCCACTTTCCGCCTTCGTCGAACAAAAAAAATAGTATACAGCCCTTAGAAAGTAAAAAAATAAAATCTCAGATCACATGTGTGTCGACCTCGGCTTCGCCACGGCCAACCATTACATGTGATCTGAGGCTTTTCTTATTTTCCTTCCCAAGGGGTGTAATATACTATTCAAAACATGAACTTTAGATTACTTTGTATTGTTGTTCTATATAACTTTTCGGTTAACTTGATTAAGATTAATATTAAAACTACTATTATGTAAATTGTATTGGCAATAATTTCCTCAGTATTAATCATACTTTTGTACGTAGAATAATAAATTTGTTTAGTTTATATAGATTAATCTAGTTTTAAGACTCTACTTCACTGTGAATGCTGTAAATATTATATTGTTTTCTATTTGCCATTTGGCTGTTGTGTCTTGGCATAAATTAATAAATCTAATCTAATCTAATCTAACCGAAGAGAATAAATTAAGTTACAATAGAAATTCACTATTTCTAAGTAAAAAAAAATACCTTCCGGATAAGGAATCACCAGCATATCTATTGCTAAAACCTTCTCCGAAACACGCTGTATCTTATGGTATAAGTATTGTTCCGATCGGTTCAGTAGTTTTCACAGTATAACCGAACAGAAATACAGGCTCTTCATTTGTTAGTAAATTTTTAAGATTCTTTTTTAAACATAAATTTCTGCATCTGATTGGTCAACTAAGATGTTCAATGACTCAAATACCGCTTAAAACTTTGAAAAGTTACGAGTAGATAAGACAAGGAAGACCTCAAAAAAAATTGGAACTATATCATAAATATTCGATAAGCATGAAATTTGAAGTAAAATGGTAATAAACAAGAGAATAGCTTTAATTAAATTAAGTAAAAATTATTTCAATCAATTTAAAAGTTTCTTGAACTCAGAATGTTTATTCTTGAAAATTTTCAAGAACATAAATTCTTGTATCAAGAAAATTTTCTTAATAAAAGTATTTTTTTTCTCAGTGTAGGGTCATTTTTTAAATGTGAAAATTGTTTTTATAGAAAAATAAGTCTGGAAAAATTCATAAAGCATCCATTATAATAGAATAAACGATTTCTTGACAAACAAATTTTTGTTTATTTGCAGTATGTAGAAAAACGTTTAAAAAAATAACTTCTGATATCTTATCAATATTGCGTAAACTACTTAATAACAATCGTTCTCATGGTAATTATAAGAGTGAAGTGTATCCTAAAAAGTCAATCCTTATCATATTAAAAAAGTATACTACCCGTTTTTTTAATATATTAGTTAATCGATAAATCAATTAACTGTTTATTTTATATAACTTAATTTTCCTTATAAAAAAATTATTTAGTTTGTAAAAATAAATGTAAGACATAAGGTAATGTTTCTGTTTCCATGTGAACAACTATCCTTATACTTCATGCATGTCTAGTTCGAGTACCTACTTTTATGACCCTCTAGCCATTGGGGCCATAAATGCATTTTCATGCTTCCTCGCAACTTCGGGACCCGGATCCACATCTATTTCGACTTTAAATATCTAACTCTACTACTTTCATTTTTTTT